>JAWMAR010002305.1:0-147719 GCA_036785375.1 Leucoraja ocellata
CTCTCTCCCCATCTCTCTCTCTCTCTCTCTCTCTTTTTTTTTTTTTTTTCAAAGACTTTATTCAACACATCAAATCGTACAACAGATCAAGTCATACACAAAACGGACTTACATTATATCGTGTCATTATAGTACAACATTACAATCATTATTCACAATACTCTCAACCCCACGCGGTGACCAGCGCCCACGGAATACCTCCAAAGTCCCCGTGAGCACCGCATGTTCCCTCTCCAGGGACACACGTGCACGGACGTAGGCCCGAAAGAGGGGCAAGCAGCCGACTCTTGCCTGACCATCCATCGCCTGCTGCCTGGATCCGCGTATGGCCATCTTGGCCAGGCCCAGGAGTAAACCGACAGGTAGGTCCCACCCTCCCACTTGGCTCTCCCCACACCCTGCCTTGTGGCCAAACACAAGAATCGTAGGACTAAATGTAACCAGAACTTTAGGAACAACCCTTCAGATATTGATACAGGGGCAGTAGCCTCTCACACTCCATATAAATGTGGAACACGGTCTCTTCCTCGCCACAAAAATACAGGCAGCGGACGAGTCCGTGAACCGACTCAAAAGTTTGTTACATGCCACCGCTCTGTGCAGCATTCTCCACCCCAGGTCCCCCACGTATAGGGGGACAACTCCCTTGTAGAGGGACCCCCACTGGGGACCTTCCCCTCCTTCAGGTGGTAACACCGTCCGCCATGGTGTGTCGGGATGGGAGACGAAGGCAAGGAGGTGCAGAATGTGCAGGAACATTCTATACAGTGAGGCGTCTCTTCGCGTCACGAAACGGCATGCTGGTCATCTCCGAAAGGCGGCTCAGGTTGTGTGGAACCGGTGCCCGGGATATATTCAGATTCAGATTCAGATTCAATTTTAATTGTCATTGTCAGTGTACAGTACAGAGACAACGAAATGCATTTAGCATCTCCCTTGAAGAGCGACATAGCAAACGATTTGAATTTGGGGGGGGGGGGGGGGGGTGATTGGCAGTCACCGAGGTACGTTGTTTAGTAGAGTGACAGCAGCCGGAAAGAAGCTGTTCCTCGACCTGCTGGTTCGGCAACGGAGAGACCTGTAGCGCCTCCCGGATGGTAGGAGGTTAAACAGTCCATGGTTGGGGTGAGAGCAGTCCTTGGCGATGCTGAGCGCCCTCCGCAGACAGCGCTTGCTTTGGACAGACTCAATGGAGGGAGTGTGGAACCGGTGATGCGTTGGGCAATTTTCACCACCCTCTGCAATGCCTTCCGGTCGGAGACAGAGCAGTTGCCATACCATACTGTGATGCAGTGGGTAAGGATGCTCTCGATGGTGCAGCGGTAGAAGTTCACCAGGATCTGAGGAGACAGATGGACCTTCTTCAGTCTCCTCAGGAAGAAGAGACGCTGATGAGCCTTCTTGATCAGAGTAGAGGTATTGTGGGTCCAAGAGAGGTCATCGGAGATGTTGACTCCCAGGAACCTGAAGCTAGAAACACGTTCCACCTCCGTCCCGTTAATGTGGATGGGGGTGTGCGTGCCGCCTCTGGACTTCCTGAAGTCTACAATGAGCTCCTTGGTCTTCTTGGAGTTAAGGGCCAGGTTGTTGTCAGCGCACCATGCTGCTAAGTGCTGGACTCCTCCCTGTAGGCCAGCTCATCGTTGTTGCTGATGAAGCCAATCACTGTTGTATCATCTGCATACTTGATGATGGTGTTAGTACCATGTACAGGTGTGCAGTCATAGGTGAAGAGGAGTAGAGGAGGGGGCTCAGCACACAGCCCTGAGGAACGCCGGTGTTCAGGGTGAGGGTTGAAGAGGTGTGCTTGTCTAACCTCACAGACTGGGGTCTGTTGGTTAGAAAGTCCAGTATCCGTTGCAGAGGGAGGGGTCGATGCCCAGGTTACCGAGTTTGGTGATCAGTTTTGATGGAATAATGGTGTTGAATGCTGAGCTGTAATCGATGAACAGCATTCTTACATAAGTGTCTCTGTTGTCGAGGTGGGAGAGGGCGGAGTGAAGTGCCGTTGAGATGGCATCTTCCGTACTCCTGTTCTTGCGGTAGGCAAACTGATAGGGATCCAGTGTGGGGGGTAGGCAGCTTTTGAGGTGTGCCAGGACCAGCCTCTCGAAGCACTTGGTGATGATGGGGGTAAGTGCAACTGGGCGGAAGTCGTTGAGGCTT
Organism: Leucoraja ocellata; assembly: GCA_036785375.1. Lineage (NCBI taxonomy): Eukaryota > Metazoa > Chordata > Chondrichthyes > Rajiformes > Rajidae > Leucoraja > Leucoraja ocellata. The sequence continues at coordinate 2,167 of JAWMAR010002305.1, forward strand.
GCCGCAGTGGAATGTTTTGGCACTGGCACGATGGAGGTGGCTTTAAGGCAAGTGGGGACAACTGCTTGGGCAAGTGACAGGTTGAAGATGTCAGTCCAGACGTCTGTCAGCTGCGCAGCACAGGCACTGAGCACGCGCCCGGGGATGCCGTCAGGGCCAGCAGCCTTACGTGCATTAGTCCTACTCAGTGCCACGTACACGTCGTAGGGGGTGAGTGTGAGGGGTTGGTGATCGGCGGGTAGCACAGCCTCGATGGCTGTCTCTAGATTGTCCCTGTCGAAGCGGCCATAGAAGTGATTCAGCTCCTCAAGGAAGGAGGCGTCGCTGGATGTGGGGGTGATGTTGGAGGGTCTGTAGTCCGTGATGGCCTGGATGCCTTGCCACATGCGTCGGGGGTCGGAGTTGTTGTTGAAGTGCTCCTCAATCCTGAGCTTATGGCAGTGCTTGGCCTTCCTGATGCCCCTCTTCAGGTTAGCCCTGGATGAACTGTAGGCTCGAGCATCGCCTGACCTGAAAGCGGTGTCCCGTGCTTTCAGCAGTAGCCTGACCTCGCTGTTCATCCATGGCTTCTGATTTGGGTATATAGTCACCTGTTTGAGGGAGGTGTCACTATTGATGGTGGAGTTTATAAAGTCCAGAACAGAGGATGTATAGGAATCAATGTCCGTGTGAGAGTCAAGGGTGGCCTGGGCTGCAAACGCCTTCCAGTCAGTGTTTCCAAAACACTGCTGAAGTGTGAAGTCCGCTTCCTCTGACCAGACTTTAACTGTCCTTACAGTTGGTTTAACCCGTCTGATGAGTGGGGAGTACTTAGGGAGCAGGAACAATGAGACGTGATCAGACTGACCAAGGTGGGGGAGGGGGATGGCTTTGTAAGCTTCAGCCATATTGGTGTAGACTTTGTCCAATGTCTTGTCTACTCTAGTGGGAAGGATACATGTGGTGGAATTTGGGGAGTACAGTCTTCAGGTTGGAGTGATTGAAGTCACCCGCAACAATGAAGGCTGCCTCGGAACCGAGGCCCCATGAGCAGATCTGACGGAGCGGGTAAGGGCTCATTTAAAACCACTCTGGGCGCACGCCTCTCCTCGACACCCACCATGATTTGTTGAGGACCGGCCACTCCCGCAGCCGCACATCCCCCTCCCCTCGTGGAGCAACACGCTGGCTGAAAATAACCAGATTCCTCAATCTTAACACATCCCGGTAGAAAACAAGCAACCCCTTAGGGCGGGTCGACTGATGCCCGCCACCGGGAGCCGCGAGACCCCCCTTAGACAACGACCCCGTCGGAAAAAATACGTGGCCAAAACGTGCCATCTGGGGGGTTCTCTATATACATATACCTCCTCAGAGTCCTGAGGCGGAGAGCCGCCACCTGGGTACGCACGCATACCAAGGACTGGCCGCCCTCCTCTAACGGGAGGCTCAAGACAGCTGCGGAAACCTAGTGCTTCCTATTTCCCCAAAAGAAGTCCACCAGCTTCATCTGTAAAGCATTTACAAAAGTGGGAGGTGGGACAAGAGTAGCCAGCCGGTACCATAACATGGAGGCCACCAGCTGGTTTATGACCAACACCCTCCCCTGAAAAGAAAGAACTCCAAGCAGGCCTGACCAGCGCCCCAGCCTGGCAACCACTTTTGTCTCCAACTCCTGCCAATTTGCCGGCCAAGCATCCTCAGTGGACTCAGGTACACCCCCAGATAGAGGAGGTGCGTGGTGCTCCACGCAACATTGCCATCTCCTCTGGCAGGGAGTCCACCAGCCACTGACACCACTAAAAGTCCAGAGCACTTGCTCCAATTAATCCTGGCAGAAGATGCATCCGAGAAAATCTTCTGGCAATCACGCATCCTCCGCAGGTCACCAGGATCGGTGAACATAAGGAGTACATCATCGGCATAGGCCGAAAGAACCAACTCCACCCTGGGCCCGGTAGGGCCAGGCCTGTCAACCTCCTCCGAAGTAGACACAGGAATGGCTCCACACAGACCGAGTACAACTGACCTGACATGGGGAACCCCTGACGGACCCCCCTCCCCAAAACGAAAAGGAACCAACAACGCACCATTAACCTTCACAAGGCACTCCGCTGCAGCATACAAGAGGCGGACCCGTGCCACAAAATGCGGTCCAAATCCAAACGCTTGCAACGTTCCGAACAGGTATTCATGCTCTACCCTATCAAAAGCCTTCTCCTGATCAAGAGACAGAAACGCAGCTGACTGACCAGTTCCCTGTGCTAGATGAATCAGTCCCTAACCAGGTGGATGTTATCCTGAATTGACCGACCAGGGACTGTGTAGGACTGGTCATGGTGAATCAGCTGAGACAGCATGGAGCCCAGGCGATTTGTCATCGCCCGTGCAAATACTTTATACTCTGTGCATAGGAGAGAGACCGGGCGCCAGTTTTTCAACAGGCAGAGTTCCCCCTTATTGGGCAGCAGGACAACCACTGCTCGACGCCACGAAAGGGGCATCTCCCCTGTCGCCAGGCTCTCCCCCAGAACTAACATGTAATCACCCCCCAGGATACCCCAGAAGGCTCTTACAAACTCTACCATCAGCCCATCCAGCCCGGGGGACTTACCCCTCCTGAGCTGATGCAGTGCACAAGTCAACTCCTCCAAAGATAAAGGGCCATCAAGAAGATTGGCCACCTCCCTATCTATAACCGGTAGACTCTCCCACAGGTCCTGCTGAGCTTTCCCGCTGACTCCACCTGCGGAGAACAGGGAACCATAAAAGGACCTGACCAAGGCACTAATCCTCTCTGGATCTGTGACAGAGGAGCCATCATCTGCGAGCAGCTCCACGAGCTGCTTGCGGGCTCCCCGCCCTTTCTCCAGAGAGAAAAAGAAAGGCGAAGCTCGATCCAGATCGTGCAGCATCTGGACCCGCGCCCTCACGTAAGCTCCTCGGGACCGCTCAAGTTGCAGGTTCCTCAAGGCTTCTTCTTCTCATGAAACACACCCCATTCGCAAGAGTCACCTCCAGCCTGACCCAGGCAAGACTCTGCGTCCATCAGCTCCCTCTCAAGCTTCTCAACTGCTGAGTCCCGCCGCCCGGTCGACCCCCACGTGTATTCCTTACAAAAAATACGGATGTGAGCTTTTCCCACATCCCACCACTGCCTTAGGGAAGAGAAGCATCTCTGCCTCTCTCTCCACCGCACCCAAAACCGAGTGAATGACTCCCGGAAACACCGATCCTCCAGCAGCCGGTTATTAAAGTGCCAGTACGCAGACCCAGCCTGAACGCGTGCTGGATTAAAATCCACACGCACCAGACAGTGGTCCGAGCATGGCACCATCTGCATTGAGGCCGCTGAGACACGGGAAACAAACGCTTGGGAGATATATATTCGATCAATGCGGGAACCACCGCCCTCAGACCTCCGCGAAAAAGCAGTGGAGTCTGGGTTGAGGTCCCGCCACGCATCAACCAACTCAAAAGAATCAATCAACCCTCTCAGCTTCTTTGCTACAGCAGGAGCACACTGAGTACCAGAACGATCTCGCACCTCAAGTGTGCAGTTAAAGTCCCCCCCAAGGAAGACACACTCTCCCCGATCAATAGTGCTCAACAGAGCATTCACTTCCTGAATTAGGCCGGCCTGCATCGTGCCAGAGCTGGGGGCATACACGTTAATGAAATGCAACGGCATGCCATCCAGGCTCACGGCCAGATGGAGCAAACGTCCTGGCACAACTTCTTGCACTTTTATAATATTGGGCAGGAAATTCTGAGCCAACAGAATGGCCACCCCACTCGAATTTGAGCTAAGATGACTCATATAGACCTCTCCTTCCCACACCAACCTCCAAGTGGGTTCATCCTTGACAACAGTATGAGTCTCCTGCAGAAAACACACTGCAAATTTCCCCTCCCTAAGGACGGATAAAAGCTGGAACCTGCGAAAACTCACTCTACTACCGTTTAAGTTTAGGGTAGCTAACGTGAATGCACTGGTACATTAAATTGAAATCCTCATACTTCTCCTCCTAGGCTCTGTAGCCCCCTCTCTTTTTAGGAACTCCAAAAAGTCCCTAAACTGACACTGCTCAGAGCCAAGAAGATCACTATCCTTGGTCGCAAGGATAGCCTCGAGAGTTTTAACTAAGGACGACAGATCAGCCCACCGTCTCTTAGCCGCCTCTAACCTTGTTCTATTAGTGCGGCTTGTTTTTAAAATTTCCCACACTTCACAGATAACACTTTCATGAGACTCAACCTTGGATCCTGGGCTGTCGTCCAAGTTACTCGCACCTGACACAACACGCTCAGCATCCCCAAGGTCATTTTCAGAATTCGAAAAACCAGAGCTCTCTGGAATTTCGCCAACCCCTCCACACAATCGGCCCCTCCACTCTCCCTCTCCTCCGGCATGATACCACCCCCAGGATCAATGCCGGGAAGGGTCCCGAAGCCCCTCTCCACGTCACGCAGCCCACTGACTGGCTGGCTCCTGCGCTCTGTCCTCACCCTCTATATCTGGGCCTGGGGAAGAGAAAATAAGAGGCACCCCCAGGGTCTGTGGTAAACTGGCACCCCCAGAATCTGAAAGAAGGTCGCTGCCTGAAGTAACTCCGACCTCCACAGCACCGAAAGCACCCCCTCCACTGGCAACACCCAGAGGCTCTCCACTAGATTTTTTCCCCTCCCCTGCTAAATCAGCTGGCAATACAATATACACCTCAGAACCACCATTGGCTCTCAAATTGAGCACTGATTGGAACACCACTCCCCCCGACCCCCCCCCCCCCCCCCCCTTGGTCTGACTCTGCTCATCCCCCGTCTCAGGGTCCGCACTACCAGGGGAGCTTACCCCACCCTCCTGCGTGCTAACACCCTCAGTAGGCCTCTGAAACGAGGGGACCTCCTCCGACCCAGAAGACACACCCCCAGGGGAGCCAAGATCAACACACGATGAGATCCCCCCCTCGGAGGGCCCCTGAGACAAAACAACATCCCCCCGCCCAGAGGACACAACTCCAGAGGGGTCTACCCCTCACCTGACCCTGTGGTACCCTCAAGAGATCCCTGAGGTGGATGCTCAACCTCCAACCCAGACAACGTCATTTCCTGACCTCCAACCACATCAGTGGTGGAAGATCTGGAAAACTCCACCCCCTAACTTTGGACTCACGTCCCTGCTCTTCCTCACCAGGCCCAATCCTCCTTTTTATCCCACTAGCATGCGGCGGTGTGGTAACCTCCATAAGGAGAGGGCCTTCCTCCTCCACACTACCCCCCGCCTCTTTACCACCCCGCGTTTTACCTTCCCTACCCCCTTCAGAGCCACCTCAGCTCCTTGCTGGGCCACGGCAGTTTCACTCTGGACCCCCCCGGAGCTGACAGGCGCCCCTTGGGTGATCTCCGCACTCGGCAGTAGCACACCCGCCTGCTTTTGACTCGCTTGGGTGGTCTTTATCTGCTTATTCTTCTTCTTCTTCTTCTGCTGCTCCCACTTCCCTCCCCCCTCACCCTGTGTCTCACCTTCAGCCACCCCCTCAGGTTCAGGATGTAGGGGGCGGGGGCCCTTGCTGCCCCGGGTCCCCAAGGCTGAAACTGCAGACCCAGAAGGGCTATCCCCGCTGCCCCGGATCACCGAGGCAGAGCCGGAAGCCCCTGCCAGGTCAGCGATTCCACCCCGCCCCTCCGAGACCTGACGAGCACCCCCTGATGGGCCAGCAGTGCATTCCTGGGCCGCTGCGCGAGAAGTTCTAGCAGCGACCCCTTGATCAGGACATTCCTTTCGGAGATGTCCATAACCACTGCACGCATGACACCGTGCCTTTCCCCAACTCCAACGCATGGTTCTGGGGAGACCCCTACACTCCACCTCGAAACTCCCCTCATCACCTTCCCCCTCCCCCACCTTCACGAACACCCTCCTTTTGAAACTAAAAATCCCTTTTTCCTCCGGGTCCCCCCAGGGTGCATGAGCCTAAAGCACTTAGACCGCACCTCCCCAATCTGAGACAGGTGTGGGATGAGTGTCGCATCCGGAATACATGTGGGGCAACTCCGCAGGAGAACCGGTCTCACCCTGGACACCCATGGGTCCACCTGTATATGGACCCCCCACTGAAATCCCCCTCTCCAACACTTTGACCACATCCTCCCAGGTCTTCAATATCATCTCAACCTTTCCCCTCTCGACCTCGGAAGAGACAATAGCCCCCCTACCAAGAAGGGCATTCATAGCCTTCGTAATTGATCCCTGGACATCTGGGGCCCAGTTTGAACCGAGATACCAAAACTGTCCCAGTCCAAGTCAACATGAAGCTCATGTTCAGATTTCCTCGCTTCCGCTGCTGATGTCGCTACTGCGTAGCTCCTCGCCTTCTGCCGAGCCCCCGCCATCGCCATCCGGGATAGAGGCACAAACCAGCTCCCGGCACCCCAGCAGCTCAGCAAATCAATTCCCAGGGACAGTCACAGTCCAAAGCAATCCTCAGAAAGCAAAGTCCTCCAGCTGAAAGTAGAAAATCCTCCAAATTCACTCCACTGCCGATAAAACCTCGCCTTTTCTTGCCGACACCAAAAGCACCTTCTTCACATTAAGCCAGGCAGCCGCACTGTGCAAAATGACTTTAGGGCAGAGAATCAGTGCCAAAAACACGACAAAGACACCAAAAAAACTTCATACCCTCGCTCTCCAGGCACTCTTGGCAGTCCGCCAATGGCAGCCGCTCCCTCGACAATGTAGAGAAATCTCAGAGCTTTTCACACTCGTGGAGGCATTTTTAAAGCACAAGAAAGTTTCAACAGTCCAACAATAAGTTAAACTATGAAGCCCTTCTGCCTCTCTCGTTCTCCTTCCACCAAAAAACCTTGAAAGGCCACTTAAATCCTCTCAGCCACTGGAGCTGAAACAGACACAGCCTCTCTCTCTCTCTCTCTCTCTCTCTCTCTCTCTCTCTCTCTCTCTCTCTCTCTCTCTCTCTCTCTCTCTCTCTCTCTCTCTCTCTCTCTCTCTCTCTCTCTCTCTCTCTCTCTCTCTCCTCTCTCTCTCTCTCTCTCTCTCTCTCTCTCTTCTCTCTTTCCCCCTCTCTCTCTCTCTTTCCCCCTCTCTCTCTCTCTCTTTCCCCCTCTCTCTTTCCCCCTCTCTCTCTCTCTTTCCCCCTCTCTCTCTCTCTCTCTCTCTCTGTCTTTCCCCCTCTCTCTCTGTCTTTCCCCCTCTCTCTCTCTCTCCGTCTTTCCCCTCTCTCTCTCTCTCTCTCTCTCTCTCCGTCTTTCCCCTCTCTCTCTCTCTCTTTCCCTCTCTTCCCTCTCTCCCCTCTCTCGCCTCTCTCCCCTCTCTCTCTGTCTTTCCCTCTCTCTCTCCCCCTCCCTGCCCTAAAGAATGAGGACATCTGGGATGTGGTGGTATGGAAGCCCCTCATCTTGGGCACAGATGCTGCATAGACGGAGGAATTAGGAGTCGGGATGGAGTCTTTGCAGGAAGCAGGGTGGCAAGAAGTGTAGTGGAGATAGTTGTGGGTTTGTAGATTGTCAGCCTGTGATGGAGACTGTGAGATCTAGAAAGGAGAGGGAGGTGTGGAAGATGGTCCAAGTAAATTAGAGGTCAGGATGGAAATTGGTGGTGAAGTTAATGAAGTCCATGAGTTGTGGATGGGTGCAGGAGATGTCAATGTAACGGACATAGAGGTCAGGGATAGGGCCAGTGTACGCCTGCCTGCAACAGGGATTGGTCAATGGCATCAAACTTTCATTGTTTTACTGTCAAATAATGACAGGTGTATAAAGTGACACGTCAGAAACTATTATCACAAACAAAGCAGCAGTTGTAGTAAGGATGAGAAATGTACAGAATAGTCAAGCAGAGAATTGTGCTGAATGATGTCACTGGTGTCAGAAGCACAAACACATCGTGGATCCACTGATTTTATACAAAACATCCTTGGAGCAACTCACGCTGAATCACTGAGCATTTACAAAGATCCAGGCAGCCCCTTTGCCCTGCTGTCATCCTCAGCAACTCCCAGCTCACGATGTTATTTGACATCTGCACTTTGCTTTTCATTTGGCCATTTGAACAAACCAGTTATCACACTGGGTTAGAAGAATTGTAAATAACTTATTGACGAGTGTTGTGAGATAAATGAAACTTTCACTATTCGTAATTAACTTAACTTTATTTAAGCTTTAAGCAACTTATTTCTGCAATACACAAACTCAGAAACGTCTGGCAAACATGGCTGATTCTGCAGGCTTTTCCCGCCCAAAATACTTTGCACATGCGCACACTCCGGAAATGTCCTGCGCATGCGCACTCCGGAAATGTCCTGCGCATGCACACACACTAGAAGAGCTCCGCACATGCGCACATGCGACCACTTCATTCTCCCCTCCTATTTATAAGTTGAGACGGTCAGGAGGTTTAATACGTCTTGATGACCGTCGCAGCACTGGAGCCTCAGGAGATACCGGTGTTTCAATAGCTGGGGGTAGATATATTGCTTGGTCATCAACTTCACTCATATTGTTATTTAGATTTTCAATTTTAGAATTTCTTGTAAAAGTTTCCATAGAGGATGCTGGAAGTGTTGGAGGAAATTCCCGATTAGTGTTATCAAGAAGTGACGGAGCTGACAGAGGAAGTTCCCGATTAGTGTTATCGGGAAGTGACGGAGCTGATGGAGAAGATGGACATGGTGCAAGGTCACGAAGTGAGACAGTTGACTGACGTTCATCCCGGATACTTGATAGGTGCATAAGAAGGGTTGACATCAGTCAGTTCAACTTCATCAACAAAAGGTTCATTCTTATTTAATCGGACATACCGACGAAGCAACAAAGGCCCAGGGCTCGTCAACCATGATGGCAGAGAAGTACCACTAGAAGAACGCCGTTTGAAGTTAAAGAACCGTTCGTGTGGAGTAGTATTGGTAGCAGTTGACAGTAGAGATCTGATGGAGTGTAATGCATCTGGTAGAACACATTCCCACTGCTGATCTGGTATATCATTCGACTTTAAAGCCAGTTTCACTGCTTTCCAAATGATTCCGTTATACCTCTCAACCTGACCATTTCCAATAGGATGATATGGTGTTGTTTTACTTGTTGCAATTCCTCTCTTAGAAAGGTAGTCCTTTAAATCTTTTGACATGAATGAGGTGCCCCTATCAGAATGTATGTAACTTGGAAATCCACAGAATGAAAACAGTTGATCTAAACATTTGATAACCATAGCAGCTGAAATATTTGGACAAGGAAAGGCAAATGGAAACCTCGAATATTCGTCAACTAAGGTAAGTATATAAACATTTTGAGAGGAGGATGGTAAAGGCCCTTTGAAGTCAATACTCAAACGTTCCATAGGTTGAGTAGCTTTGATCAATCTTCCTTCTTCAGGACGGAAGAACCTTGGTTTTAATTGAGCACAGATTCTACATGAAGCACATGTCATCTTCACATCTTCAGTAGAGAAAGGTAAATTTTTGGAACGAACATAGTGTAACAAACGAGTGACTCCAGGATGACACAGCCCTTGTGAAGATCAGTGAGTGCAGAAGAATGAACATAGGCACAAAATGCTTGAGTTAATGTGTCCGGAGCAACATTATCCTTACCAGGGCGGTACTCAATTGAATAACTATATGCGGATAATTCAATCCTCCATTCATGAATTTTACTATTTTTAATCTTCGTTCGTTTCCGATTATCCAGCATAAAAGCCACTGAACGCTGATCTGTTATCAAAGTGAAGTGCTGGCGAGCAAGGAAATGATTCCATTTCCTCACTGCTTCAATAATTGCTGTAGCTTCCTTTTCGACGGATGGGTAGTGCAATTCACTACCTTGGAGAGTACGAGACATGAAAGCCACTGGTCGTCCTCCTTGATTTAATGTAGCTGATACTGCTAAATCAGAGGCATCACATTCGACAACAAAGGGGAGATCCTCATCGATGGCGTGCAATGTCGCAGATTCCAATTGTTTCTTTAAAGAAGTAAAGGCACCAATTGCTGTAGAGTCAAGGGGGAAAGATTTCGCTCTAATCAAAGGTTGAATTTTGTCAGAAAAATTTGGTATCCCTTTAGCATAATATGCAAACATCCCAAGAACCCTTCGTAGAGAGTTTAATGTTGCTGGAATAGGTATCTCTTGGAGTGGGCGGAGTCTTTCTGGATCAGGCTTGATTATATCACTTCCAACCCAATAACCAAGAATATTAATTGATGATACTGATGTTATTGACTTAGCCTCATTTAATGTTAGATTTTTAGAATGTACAACATCTAAAAACCATTGTACATTTTCATCATGTTCAGTTTGGTCTTTCCCTATCAAGATAAGGGAAAGTATCTTTAAGGTTTTCCTGTTCAACAAGTTTGTCCATCTCTCTCTGAAAAACAGCCACGCCATTAGTTACCCCAAAAGGAACTCTGCAGTAGTGATATAATTTCCCATTTGCTTCAAACGCATTGTATTTCTTCTCTGATTCCTTCAGAGGAATTTGATAGTAAGCACTTTTTAAGTCAAAAGTAGAGAATCTTATACTTAGCTAATGCATTGATAATCTCTTCTATTCGAGGTAATGGATATGCATCAAGCTCCGTGAACTGGTTTATAGTTTCAGAGTAATCAATGCAGAGTCTCTTTCCATGTCTCTCCAAGGGGTCCTTAACCACGACAACTTGTGCCCTCCAAGGGGAAGAACTGCGTTCTATAATCCCCTCTTGTAAAAGATGAGTTACTTCTGTGTTGATAAAGTTCCTACCATCTTTACTAAAATGTCTTGATTTTGTAGCAATTGGCTTGCACTTGGAGGATAAATTAGTGAATAATGAAGGACATTCAACAGATGCAGCAGAAAAACCACACAATACGGGTGGCTTTGACAATACAAGATCAGGCATAGTTCCTTCATACATTATTTGAAGTGATCTGTGCAGTTTCTGGAAATCCTGACCTAGAATTATATCGCTACACAAATTTTTCAAAATACCAAGACACACAGATTTATAGCTAGTTTTGTTCAGAATAAAGTCTACAATACAAGATCCTATAATTTGAGTATTGAGAGTTGTCAGAGCCATCGAGATTTCTCTATTTGAAGGAATTATAGTTAGATTTAGTCGGGACACAACTTGTTCACTTATAAAACTTTCTGAACTGCCAGAATCAAGTAATACATTAAGTGTATGGCCATTAATGGATACCGTTGTAGCTGCTTGAGACAAGCTCTGAGGAAATGCAGCTGTAATTGCACATAAAGAAGGCGTGTATATGGCAGCAGTCACACTTTTAGTTGTTGCTTTGGACTTGCATACTCTAGAATAACGTCCCTTCTTGCCACAACTATTACAAGTTGCCTCTCGAGCAGGACATGTCTCTCTCTTATGAATATTACCCCCGCAAAAGTAACAGTTCCTTTTTGAATAATTATATGCTGCAGCAAGGGCACCTTTATCAGTAGAAATTGTTTCCGTTTGCTCCATATTAGTACGTGGGTGAAATTCTTTTGTAGTAGTTGCAGCAGAATACACATTAGATGAGCCATAAGCATCTGAATTTTTCTGAGCCAAGTCTAAAGAGTAAGCTTGATTGTAAGCTGACTAAATCCAAGGTTTTGTGCTCTAATAGTCTCTGTCGTATTAAAGGCGATGCCAAACCATTGATAAAAGACTCTCGAATAACTTCCTGTCAATATTGATCAGCCGTAACTGCTTTGAAGGCACAGTCTTTACTAAGTCTTTGAAGTTCTTGTAAAAATTCATCAAGTGACTCACCAGGTTTTTGTTTCCGAGTAGCAAGGAGGTGTCGAGAGAATATCACGTTGGGTGTCTTAACGAAGAGTTTGCTTAGTACATCAATAGCAGAATCATAAGTTGTACATTCCTCTACGTAATCATATACATCAGAAGAGACAAAGCTGATTAATGTTTTGAGTTTGTCTGGTGCATCATTGCCACCCTCATCAAGGAAGTTATTTAGTATGCGAAGCCAGTGCTTCCAATTCTTTGCAGCAGCAGGTGAGTTGGGATCCAGATCCAAGCGTTGTGGTTTCAGTAGCTTCTCCATCCCAAGTCGGACTGTTTGACTTCTGAAGATAAGTTGCTTAAATTGTTGTGAGATAAAGAAACTTTCACTACTCGTAATTAACTTAACTTTATTTAAGCTTTAAGCAACTTATTTCTGCAATACACAAACTCAGAAACGTCTGGCAAACATGGCTGATTCTGCAGGCTTTTCCCGCCCGAAATACTTTGCACATGCGCACACTCCCGAAATGTCCTGCGCATGCGCACTCCGGAAATGTCCCGCGCATGCGCACACTCTAGAAATGTCCTGCGCATGCGCACACACTAGAAGAGCTCCGCACATGTGCACATGCGCCCACTTCAGAGTGTGAAGCCGGGGCGGCCATTTTGGATGCTGGCATTTCCCTGTGGAGCTGCAGGCGGCCATCTTGTCTACAGGTGGTCTGCCATTGCAGTCCCTTGGGAGTGAAGCCCTGGGCGGCCATCTTAGCTACTGGCAGTCTTCCATTGAAATCAATGGGAGTGAAGCTCAGGGAGGCGGCCATCTTTGGTCAAGGCACTTCCATTGAACTCAATGGGAGTGAAGCCCTGGACGGCCATCTTAGCTACTGGCAGCCTTCATTTTTTTCCTGTCTCGCTCCTTCTTCCTTATTATTCTTTCTCTCTCTCCCCTTCTCTGGCTTCCTCTTCTCCTTCCCTTCTCTCTCTCTCCTTCTCTATCTCTTTTCCCTCTCTTTGCTGGTGAGTGTGAGTGTGTACACGTGCGTGAAAGAGATGAAATGGTGCAGAGAGGGCGAGAGAGAAGGGAGGGGGAGATAGAAGGGGGAGGGAGAGAGGGAGGTGTGTGTGTGTGAGAAAGAGAGTGTGTGTGTGTGAGAGACAAAGAGAGTGTGTGTGTGAGAGGGGGAGTGTGTGTGTGAGAGATAAAATGGTTTTCATTGAACTGTAAAATCCCACTGCTTAGTCTTGTCTATCCTTTCACAGGGAGAGAGTTCACGGTTCCCTGCTCCCCCCAACAGCTCAGGGGTAGAGAGAGAGAGGTTTAGTTTTAGAGATACAGCGCGGATACAGGCCCTTTGGCCCACTAACCAGCGATCGCCCGTTCACACACTAGTTTAGAGATACTGCGCGGATAGGGGAGTAAATGAGACGGATCGAGGTGGGGTGTGCAGCAACTGAGTTATTTATTGAGGGTCTCAGCAGACGCAGGGAACCGTTCAACTCTGATATCCGTGATTCGCTCTGCGGCCCCGAGCTCGTTCAAACTTTCCCCCCATTCGAACGGATGTAGGGAGGAGATAAAGAGAGGAGAGAGAGAGAGAGGTAATGGAGAGAGGGGGGGGGGAGAGAGAGAGAAGAGGTCACACTGTAACAGAGGGGGGGGGGGGTGAAGAGAGGGAGAGAGATAGAGAGAGTCGGTGAAAGAGATAGAGTTAGCTCGAGGGGCTGAATGTCCTACTCCTGCACCAATTTCCACTGTTTCTAGCTCTCTCCTCTCTGGATCTCTCTTGCGGGTCAATGCCCCGACCACACAGCTAAAAAACCAATGAAGCAAAACAATTATTCTCCATGTTCTGGATGAGTTTGTGTGAATTTGTCTGTGTGATATCGACACGGTGAGAAGTTGCACCATATTGATGCTGAACCTCATGAGTTGGATATCAATAAATATATTGAGAATTTACAAGAAATCTTTTAGTCTGGGCTCATGTTTTAATGTCTGATTTAGTTTGGAGATACAGTGCGCTTTGATTGGATGTTGATCTGGAGGCGAGACGGATTGTGATTGGTCAGATTCCCTGATTTGTCAGAGGCGCACTTCCGCTGCGAGTCGGGGGAGGGACTTCTGGTGATTTCCGGGGCCGGGATTGGTCCGGCCACTTGTCAGTCAGCGACACAAGTCAGCGATTGCTCCAGACAAAGAGCGCGTCACATCACAATGGCCGCTCTCACTCACACGCACACACGACTGCATTTCCACTTTCAAGGAAATTACCCGAAACACGGGAAATTCTGGTTGCCTTTGGGTAATTTTAGGGAAATTAAATAATTTCGGGGAGATTTCCCGGCCCGGATGCCGGGTATGCCTTCTCCAACTGCGAACGCACGGGGAGATGCAAATAGACAATAGGTGCACGAGTAGGCCATTTTGCCCTTCGAGCCAGCACCGCCATTCAATGTAGGTATGTTGCAAAACTTACCTTCAGTGGCGCTGCAGTTCTGTCGCTGCCCGTGTGCGCGACTTTGGCGCCTTTGAGAAGGGGCGGGTTTAAAACGCGATTTTCTCTAGGCTATTGAAATCGAGGTTGTTCAGCCTGCCTAGTTGCTGATGAAAAATTGCTGCAACATTAGTTCGCTGCAGCTATTTTAAAACTAAATTGGGTTATTTAATTGTTATAGTAGATTAAAAATCATCCTCTAAAGCCGCGAACGTCGACAACGGGGCGGATCTTATGTAGGGGACAAGGCAAGGTAGGTTGTTTAATTTTACATTAAAAAGTGCTTCTTAAGATCCTTTTATTCATAATTTTAAGTAGCGAGTACGTGACTTGGGGGCCCATTCAAACCCGCAGTATCTTTCATGCCGATATGGGCTTCAAATCCACCGCAATGGCAACGTTCCAAACCATCGCATTCGAGAAAAACCCACTCGCAAGCTGATTTAAATGGTCATTGAACACTAAATTCCTTCCATTTGGCCTATAAATTAATGTCAATGAGATTTAAAAATCATGCTTTATTATGAATTCTTGTGTGAATGTTCTTTGGACACTTAGGCTATTTAAAAATGTTAATCTTTTCTTAAGAAATGGATAGATGTTTAGATCTAGTCATTGAATTTTGGAATTAGCGACAATTGGGTAACTAACTAATTATATGCTTTAATTTCTGGTCATCCAAGTAAGATTGTTTAATATTTGTTTCAGAATGCTTCAATCTATAATAACTGAAAATTTCTTTCAGTTCCCTTAATTTTTTAATAAAGTTATGGGCTTTTGACTGTTCTTGATCACAGCTTTTGTGTTAAGTCAATGGAAAATCAATGCTAATTTCCGAGTATGAAAATGGCCATAACCTTTTTAATACTGTTGATATGAAAGTGAATTAGGTGTCAAATTAAACTTCTTTTTATCCTTTATCTGATGGGATAAATTACAGACTTGACTTTTAAAATCTCAAAATTTTGTTACATTGCTATTCAATGTGATCATGGCTGATCATTCCCAAAGGGATCCAATCCGGCCCGCAGGATGATTTGGGAACAATAAGTAAGTATATTTATGACCAACCGCGCCTGCGCTGTTGGGGGAGGCCCGTCAGCTGCGTCACAATTGAAAATGGAACTGGTGAGCGGAAGGGACTCCGTCTCCCCGCAGTGGGCCCGGTATCCACACGTGTGCAGTGGGCCCGGTATCCATGCATGTGCAGTGGGCCCAGTATCCACGCGTGTGCAGTGGGCCCGGTATCCACACGTGTGCAGTGGGCCCGGTATCCATGCATGTGCAGTGGACCCGGTATCCACACGTGTGCAGTGGGCCCGGTATCCACACGTGTGCAGTGGGCCCGGTATCCACGCGTGTGCAGTGGGCCCGGTATCCACGCGTGTGCAGTGGGCCCGGTATCCATTCGGGTGCAGTGGGCCCGGTATCCACGTGTGTGCAGTGGGCCCAGTATCCACGCATGTGCAGTGGGCCCGGTATCCACGCGTGTGCAGTGGGCCCGGTATTGTCGTGGTTTAGATGACTCAAATTAAAGATATAAATGACACAGACACGGAGAATTCTTCAAGAAGACGAGAGGCCTTTAATTTACACAAATCTGGGCCTGGAACACTCAGAGATAGCACAGCTTTGTCATTCTCCAAATACTCACTGAACTATCCTTTCACACAGTATTTTATTGCAATTTCAGTTCTTACCTTTGGCTGCTTAGTGCGTATGTTTTTACAAACTATAACCTTGTACTGTCCTTTTTTTCTTTTATTTTCAATTTCTAAGTTTCATAAAGTTCTAGTCTAAAGCAAAATATAAACTAAGCAAATAACATGTTTTTGTGCCTTGACTTCTGAGCACACAAAAAATAGCTGACAGCTGTGAGCTTTACTGTTTTTAAGCATATTGGTTATATTTAAGAAGTAATGTGTTTCTTCTATATATATTCTATATAACTTCTATATAACTCCTCTCTTCATCAGACAAAGAAAACCACACACTCATGGCACATTTCTAATCACCCATAGTCCTAAAATGTAGACTCTTTTAATTAAGTTTACTTATGCGGTGTGGTGTTCTTTCTCTGGCTCCCTGAGAAACTGGCCAAAAACCCACCTCCTTTACATGAGGCAGGAAAAAAGATCCAGCTCCCCTTACAGACTTAATTCAACATTTTCCTAATACTTCTTCTCCATCGTAGTAGTATTGTATCATCGAGGTCCATTTTCCTTTAGGGCCGGATTCGTCTGCACCCGTTATCATTGGCAGTTGTTTCACAGTATCTTTCACCAGGAGGAACTTAATGCAGGGGAAAACACATCACAACATTATTGCCACTACATGTAGTACGACCCCAATGGCCAGACCAAGTTTTAATCAGCCATTCTCCCCAAAAAGTACACAGACACCCCCTTATTCTGACCTTATTTACACCAATTTCATAGTAACTAATGTCTCCAAAAAACCTCACAATATCTTAACCATATAACAATGACAGCAATGTAACAGGCCACCTTGGCCCTTCTAGTCCTTGCCTCACACTTACTCCCACCTAGTCCCATCTACCTGCACTCAGACCATAACCCTCCATTCCTTTCCAGTCCATATACCTATCCAATTTATTTTTGAATGATAAAATCAAACCTACCTTCACCACTTCCACTGGAAGTTCATTCCACACAACTGCCACTCTCTCAGTAAAGAAGTTCCCCTTCATGTTACCCCTAAACGTCTGTCCCTTAATTCTCAAATCATGTCCTCTTCTTTCAATCTTCCCTACTCTCAATGGAAAAACCTTATCTACGTCAACTCTGTCTATCGCTCTCATCATTTTAAAGACCTCTATCAATCCCCCTTAACCTTCTTCCTCTCCAAAGAATAAAGACCTAACTTGATCAATCTTTCTCTGTATCTTAGTTGCTGAAACCCAGTCAACATTCTAGTTAATCTCCTCTGTACTCTATTTTGCTGACATTTTTCCTATAATTTGCCTATCAAAATTATACCCCATACTCCACAATTGACCTCACCAATACCTTGTACAATTTAACATCACAACCCAACTTCTATACTCAATGCTCTGATTTATAAAGGCTAACACACCAAAATCTTTCTTTACCACCGTATCTACATGAGATTCCACCTTCAGGGAACTATGCACAGATATTCCTAGATCCCTCTGTTCAACTTCATTCCTCAATTCACAATCATTTACCATGTACGTCCAATTTTGATTTGTCCTGCCAAGATGTATCACCTCACACTTATCAGCATTAAACCCATCTGCCATGTTTCAACCCACTCTTCCAAATTACCTAAATATCTCTGTATACTTTTAAAATCTACTTTATTAGTCACAACACCACGTACCTTAGTATCATCTACATACTTATTAATCTATTTTACTACACCAACATTCAGATTATTAATTCACATGACAAACAACTGTGGACCCAACACACATCCCCGAGGTACCCCGCTAGTCACTGACCTCCAACCTGACAAACATCCATCCACCATTACTCTCTGACATCTCACATACATCCACTTTTTAATCCATCTTGCTACTCCTTACTAAACCTTCTTAACCAACCTTATTTCCTTATTGAACCTTGTCAAATGCCTCACTGAAGTTCATCTAGACAACATCCATCACTTTACCCTCATCAATTTCGCTAATAACCTTTTCAAAAAATTCAAGATTAGTCAAACATGACCTTCTAATCACAAATCCATGCTAATTCTTCCTAATCCTACCCTTTTTATCCAAATTCTTATATTTATTATCTTTAAGTATCCTTTCCATTATTTTGCCCACCACTGATGTCAAACAACGTTCTTGTTAAAACTCCACTCTTTTCTCACATCTTTGTCCTGCTGTTCACTTACCTCAGGGCTATTATCCATTCGTACCTGCGGGACAGCCCTCATGTAATGATTTAAATGGTACCAGGTATATCAACCTTCTAAATGAAAATCGGTCGGTGGTTTAGAAACTCATACATACACCTTGTCTTCAGGTTTAAAGGGTCCTTCCTCCTGGTCCACCTCCAACAGCTTTTAGAAAACATAGAAACATAGAAATTAGGTGCAGGAGTAGGCCATTCGGCCCTTCGAGCCTGCACCGCCATTCAATATGATCATGGCTGATCATCCAATTCAGTATCCCGTACCATGACACCCAGGTCTCGCTGTATCTCCCCCTTTCCCAATCGGCCACCATTTAGATAATAATCTGCTTTTTATTTTACTTTACCTGTTCATAAATAGACTTGTATATCATAATTAACTGTTTCATATACTTCTTAAATACTATCTCTAACTGTTCCAAACTTGGTCCCTTGTAGGGACCTCTCCATTGTGCCACCTGCATAGGTTGGCCAATATACACCCAAATCGATTCAGATTTACTCTAGACATAACAACAGCTTATCATCCTGTTATGGCTGCTTCGTCTGCACTTTAATTTACCTTCTTATGTGCTTGACATTTAATGACAGCTTGTGCCCCTGACTTCAATATTGCTCTTATCAGGTCTAACTTTACTGCTAACCTTTGGTCTCCGTTGCTTTTCTCAAAGTCTTTCTATTTCCCTACTGCTCTAAACATATCACAAACTCCATAATCATATGCTTAGTCCGTATAAACTTCATCTTTCTCATGTTCCCTCACGTCACATGCTTCTCTTAAAGCCTTAATTTCTGCCAACTGAGCTAAGCAAGGTTACAGGCTTCTAATTTAATTACCTGAAAGTCTAATTCATCCTTATACACCATTTCAAACCCTACATACTTGCTATTATGATCCCTTTTAACAACAAACATTCTCAAACAAAACCTTTTTGTCTCCATCATTCAAAAGTTCTAACTGTGAAACATTATTTAGGCTTGTTTGTCCTTCTTCCTTCATTATCTTTCTTAATAATACCGGTAGGCGGCGCGGCTCTGGCCAGCAGCGGCCTCTGCAGCCTGTCCGCGTTTTTATTATTTTTGTCTGTGTTTCTGTGTAGTTTTTGTTATTTTATGTTGGGGTGTGTGTGTGGGGGGGTGGGGGCGGGGTGGGAGGGGGGGGGGAAACTTTTTGAATCTCTCCCTGCACTGAGACCCGACCTTTTCTCGTCGGGTCTCAGTCGTCGTTGAGGCCGTAACGAGGAGCGGCCTCCAACAGGAAGAGACCGGGGACTCAGGTGTCGACTCACCTCACCGTCGCGGAGCTGGCCGGGTCCGGAGCGGTGGAGGAGCGCTGCTGCTGCTGATGCTGTTGCTGCTGCTGCTGCTGCTGCCGGAGAGTCGGAGGCTCTCTACAGGTCTGTGGACGACGGCGCCGAGCCCACGGCTCCCTGGGGGGGAGACCGCTTTTCGGGGCTTCTGCGGCGGCGACTTCTCCCGCCCGAGTTGCGGGTCGAAGAGCTCCTGGAGCGGGGCCTGACATCACTGCCCCGCGCGGCTGGAATGGCCGCGGACTTTGCGAGCGCACACCGGGGGCACCAACACCAAGACCCGGTGTGCGACCTTGCATCACCCGGCGTGGCTTTAATGGCCGCGGGACAATCGCCATCGCCAGCCGGGGGCTATGACTTTGACTCTGACATCGGGGGGGGGGGAGAGTGCAGTGGAGAGATACGTTTATTTGGCCTCCATCACAGTTATGTGATGGATGTTTATGTTAAATGTAATTATTGTTGTGTCTGGGGTCTATTTGTGTGTTATGTATGGCTGCAGAAACGGCATTTCGTTTGGACCTCCAGGGGTCCAAATGACAAATAAATTGATTCTGATTCTGATTCTGATTCTGATTAATGACATCACAATTTCAACATATTTTCCAATCTAGTCTGAACTATATCCTGCCTTTCCCAAGGTCATCATCCTCTGTCCTACATTCTGAAATATATATATATTTTTAGAATTACAATATCTCTCTCTCTCTCTTACATTGCTTCTCACTTGTGGAACAAACCAACAACTCATCCACAGCATCAAATACTTTCTAAGGGTACACCTTCCAACTCTGCCTTTATCATCTGATTACAACATAGGACTCACCACGTGTTGGTGCACCACTCATTTCAGCTGTTTCAGCCGGTTCTGTTGTTACTGCGAGCATTTTCTTTCCTTTTTCACGCACTTTTCTTTTTAGGTCGTCGCTGCATTTGTACCAGTTTTCTTTGCACCTCCTCCTGCTGGTCTGCCAGTCTTTCTTTTTTTTATCTTTGCGGTATTTGTCGACTGCATGGACCAAGTGGTCCCTGAACTGGATGTGTGGCATAGTTGACAGTCCCACCACCTCCTCCAGTCTGGACTTTACTTGAGCGGGCATGGCATCTACAATAGCAGCACGGAACAAAGTGATCATCAGCTCGTTGCCATCAATTCCTTGTTCAGTTTCAAGTCTCCACTTTTTCAACTGACCGTCCAGATATGCTGCTGGGTTTTCTGTGTCCCCCAGTCAGTCCCCCTTCAATGTCTTGGGGTCCACATTAAGTGGGTAGCTGAATCTGAGGGCCGGCCATACCACTGGCCTGACAAGGTCAAATGGTCGGCCATCAATCAATGGATTGCCTGCTGCGTTATTTATGCCTGCCTTTTCGTGGTTCCTATTACTTTTGCCAGAAGTGCCGTTATATCTCCCATGGTCAATAGTCGTCCTGTGGTTTCTTCCTCAAATGCCCTTATCCATTTTCCTGCCCCATCATATATGTTAGGCAGAATGTTTTTCAGCCCTTCAAGGTCCTGTGTCCCCCAAGGAACATACTGTGCCTGTCCTGCCCTTTTCGCAAGCAATGGCATCATTTTATTCCCCTGTACCTGTCTTGTTTCTACCTCCCACTCCAGGGGTCCTATATCTAACTCTTGCCATGCTGATTCTCCTTGGGCCGCCTCTCCCTTCGTTCTCTCCACATGTGCTCCCAGTTCCTTAACTCTAATCTCCATTTGCTCCAGGGATTCCTTCATATTTCTTTTAAAATCTTCCACTAAATCTCCATCCCTTGTTTCCCTCCTTCTCTCTCTATAACTTCCCCTATAACTGCCCAATTCCGTTTCCTTCTCACTGCCTTGCACTCTTTCCCTTGACCACTGGCTTAACTCTTTCCACTGTCCACCCCTTCCTTCGGCCTCCCTCTCTGCTGACTCGGGTACACCAAACTCCTCTGATTCCTCTGGTCCTGCAGCTTCCTGATCTCCCTTCTTACTTCATTATTCCTCTTATCACAGGGCATTGGTTTGCACCTTCCAGACTGGGGTAGGGAGGGGGGCACCCGGGGGCTTTTAAACAGGGATATAAGGACGCTTCTCTTCCCATAATCCCCTGACCCTCGAACTGCTTCTCAGTCTCCCTTCCTTCTATCTTGGTTATGTTTCCTGCCGGGTAGGTTTTCCTCAGCCTTTCCCCTTCTGCCCTGAACAGGTTAGGCACCTCTTGTTCCTTCTCCCTTTTCTTTTTCCGTTTCTCTGTTTTATCTCTTGGTCTGTGGTTCTTAATCAATACTTCCATTTTATTTATTTATTTATTTTTAACCTTTTTCTCTGGTTGGTATGGAAACTTATTATTTATTTTATGTAAAACACTTTGGTGTCCATGCGAGTTAACTTAAAACGTGCTATATAAATAAATGTATCTACTTACCCTTACAATGTGGTTTACAAATACAATAATAACAAAATAATTATCACATATAAAAACTTCTTCATTCATTCAAAACCAGTTTTTACACACAAATCACATTCATTTCATTCTTACTTCAAAGAAATTATGCAACTTTCTACACTGACTAAAGTTTCAAAATTAACATTGGGATCCCTCCCAAGCCAAAGTAGGATGATCCAATCTTCCATCAATCAGGTTCCCAAACGCTGTGATTGGACATTGATTCAGATCGTGACCAGTCAGACTCACCATCACTCAAATTCTAACCACACCCCACTAAGATCACAACCAATCAAAATCCTAGTCACTCAACATCTGACCACATGCCACTCCCATTAATTTCCAGACAAAGGAAACACATGTTTTCTGATCTCTCAGCTGAAAGAATGCTGCAGGCTTATACCCATAAACAGTTAAGACACTCAGTCCTTAAACCATACACTATTATTATTGCTACTCTACTTTCTGCTATTCTACAATATTCTATCACCGTGTACACCTTCTGCCATGCACCTATCCCAAATTCATATTTTGCCCGGATGAGCTTAGAGTCTAGATAGACACGTGGAAGTATGATGTTGTGGCGATCAGTGAAACGTGGTTGCAGGAGGGCTGTGATTGGAAACTAAATATTCCATGATTTCGTTGCTTCAGGTGTGATAGAATTGGAGGGGCAAGAGGTGGAGGTGTTGCATTGCTAGTCAGGGAAGATATTACAGCAGTGCTTTGGCAGGATAGATTGGAGGGCTCATCTAGGGAGGCTATTTGGGTGTAATTGAGAAGTGGGAAAGGTGTAGCAACACTTATAGGGGTGTATTATAGACCGCCAAACGGGGAACGAGAATTGGAAGAGCAAATATGTAAGCAGATAGCAGATATTAGTAGTAAGCACAAGGTAGTGTTTGTGGGAGATTTCAACTTTCCACACATAGACTGGGAAACACATTCTGTAAATGGGCTGGATAGGTTGGAGTTTGTAAAATGTGTGCAGGATAGTTTTTTGCAGCAATACATAGAGGTACCTACTAGAGAAGGGGCGGTGCTGGACCTCCTGTTAGGAAATGAGACTGGACAGGTGGCGGAGGTATGCGTTGGGGAGCACTTCGGGTCCAGTGATCACAATACCATTAGTTTCAATATAATTATGGAGAGGGTCAGAACTGGACCTAGGGTTGAGATTTTATTGGAGAAAGGCTAACTTTGATGCGATGCGAGATGATTTAAAAGGAGTGAACTGGGACATTTTGTTTTATGGGAAAGATGTAGAAGAGAAATGGAGGACATTTAAAGGGGAAATTTTAAGAGTACAGAATCTTTATGTTCCTGTTCGGTTGAAAGGAAACAGTAACAATTGGAAAGAGCCCTGGTTTTCAAGGGAAATTGTACATTTTGTTCGGAAAAAGTAAATGAGGTGCTTGAGGAGTATAAGGAATGTAAAAAGAATCTTAAGAAAGAAATTAGAAAAGCTAAAAGAAGATATGAGGTTGCTTTGGCAAGTAAGGTGAAAGTAAATCCAAAGGGTTTCTACAGCTATATTAATAGCAAACGGATAATGAGGGATAAAATTGGTCCATTGGAGAGACAGAGTAGGCAGCTATCTGCAGAGCCAAAAGAGATGGGGCAGATATTGAACAATTTTTTTTCTTTGGTATTCACCAAGGAGAAGGATATTGAATTATGTGAGGTAAGGGAAACTAGTAGAGTAGCTATGGATACTATGAGGTTCAAAGTAAAAGAAGTACTGACACTTTTGAAAAATATAAAAGTGGATAAGTCTCCAGGTCCTGACAGGATATTCCCTAGGATATTGAGGGAAGTTAGTGTAGAAATAGCCGGGGCTATGACAGAAATATTTCAAATGTCATTAGAAACGGGAATAGTCCCCGAGGATTGGCGTACTACGCATGTTGTTCCATTGTTTAAAAAGGGTTCTAAGAGTAAACCTAGAAATTATAGACCTGTTAGCTTGACTTCAGTGGTGGGCAAATTAATGGAAAAGATACTTAGAGATAATATATATAAGCATCTACAGGGTCTGATTAGGAACAGTCAACATGGATTTGTGCCTGGAAGGTCATGTTTGACTAATCTTCTTGAATTTTTTGAAGAGGTTACTAGGGAAATTGACGAGGGTAAAGCAGTGGCTGTTGCCTATATGGACTTTAGTAAGGCCTTTGACAAGGTTGCTCATGGAAGGTTGGTTAAGAAGGTTCAACTGTTGGGTATAAATGCAGGAATAGCAAGATGGATTCAACAGTGGCTGAATGGGAGAAGCCAGAGGGTAATGGTGGATGGCTGTTTATCGGGTTAGAGGCAGGTGACTAGTGGGGTGCCTCAGGGATCTGTGTTGGGTCCTTTGTTGTTTGTCATGTACATCAATGATCTGGATGAAGGTGTGGTAAATTGGATTAGTAAGTATGCAGATGATACCAAGATAGGGGGTGTTGTGGATAATGAAGAGGATTTCCAAAGTCTACAGAGTGATTTAGGCCATTTGTAAAAATGGGCTGAAAGATGGCAGATGGAGTTTAATGCTGATAAATGTGAGGTGCTACACCTTGGCAGGACAAATCAAAATAGGACGTACATGGTAAATGGTAGGGAATTGAAGAATACAGTTGAACAGAGGGATCTGGGTATAACCGTGCATAGTTCCTTGAAGGTGGAATCTCATATAGATAGGGTGGTAAAGAAAGCTTTTGGTATGCTAGCCTTTATAAATCAGAGCATTGAGTATAGAAGCTGGGATGTAATGTTAAAATTGTACAAGGCATTGGTGAGACCAAATCTGGAGTATGGTGTACAATTTTGGTCGCCCAATTATAGGAAGGATGTCAACAAAATAGAGAGAGTACAGAGGAGATTTACTAGAATGTTGCCTGGGTTTCAACAACTAAGTTACAGAGATAGGTTGAATAAGTTAGGTCTTTATTCTCTGATGCGCAGAAGGTTAAGGGGGGACTTGATAGAGCTCTTTAAAACGATGAGAGGGATAGACAGAGTTGATGTGGACAAGCTTTTCCCTTTGAGAATAGGGAAGATTCAAACAAGAGGACATGACTTCAGAATTAAGGGACAGAAGTTTAGGGGTAATATGAGGGGGAACTTCTTTACTCAGAGAGTGGTAGCGGTGTGGAATGAGCTTCCAGTGGAAGTGGTGGAGGCAGGTTCATTGGTATCATTTAAAAATAAATTGGATAGGCATATGGATAAGAAGGGAATGGAGGGTTATGGTATGAGTGCAGGCAGGTGGGACTAAGGGGAAAAAAAGTTGTTCGGCACAGACTTGTAGGGCCGAGATGGCCTGTTTCCGTGCTGTAATTGTTATATGGTTATATGGTTATATGACCCCTGATCACCCAAAGCGTTGTCTACAGAATACCTGCCTTGCCCGTACAGACCCCTGGCTTCTCAGGGCGTTAACCACAAGGTCTTAATAAACTCTTAGTACTATCACATTAATTTCTTATCACAACTATTATTACTCACCACACACAGCGCGGCCTTCTTGGACAATCCTCCCGGTCCTCCTTTTTAGAACAAGTTAGTGCCAGATTCTTGGGTCGGAGAAACCTTCTAACTACTTTAGGCATTTCTGTGTCCCCAATGGCTTATCATGAACAACAGGTTATTAGTGCAAATGATGCGGAAATCCGCATAGTTTTTAGGTGGCCACCTTTGTCCTGTTGTCCTTAAGAGCCACATTAGGGGCTGGGAAAGCCCTGGGCTACTTATCTTTTAATTAATGGTCTCTTACCGACCCTGCTCGCAGTCCCAATTTGTTGTGGTTTAGATGACTCAAATTAAAGATATAAATGACACAGACACGGAGAATTCTTCAAGAAGACGAGAGGCCTTTAATTTGCACAAATCTGGGCCTGGAACACTCAGAGATATCACAGCTTTGCCATTCTCCAAATACTCACTGAACTATCCTTTCACACAGTATTTTATTGCAATTTCAGTTCTTATCTTTGGCTGCTTAGTGCGTATGTTTTTACAAACTTTAACCTTGTACTGTGCTTTTTTCTTTTCTTTTCAATTTCTAAGTTATCATAAAGTTCTAGTCTAAAGCAAAATATAAACTAAGCAAATAACATGTTTTTGCGCCTTGACTTCTGAGCACACAAAAAATAGCTGACAGCTGCGAGCTTTACTGTTTTTAAGCATATTGGTTATATTTAAGAAGTAACGTGTTTCTTCTATATACATTCTATATAACTTCTATAATTACATAGCACGCAGAACTCAACAAAAACATTTGTGTAAACCTAAGAGTTGGGGGTTTATCATTACCTAACTTTACGTATTACTACTGGGCAGTGCATATTAAGAACATAATGTCCTGGTTGGATAGTTCCACTCACCAGTCGGAGTGGATATGAATGGAGAAAGAGGAGTGTTTCCCGTACGATATAGGAACAATCTTGTTCTCACCAATAAAATTGAATAGTATAATATATAAGAAGAACCCAATTATTCACAATACAATAAGAATTTGGAAACAAATAAAATTATCCTTGAAATTAAATAATCTATCAGTACTAACCCCACTATTGAACAGCCCCTGCATTTAAACCATCTCTTATCGACAAAACATATAAACAATGGGATAGACTGGAGATTAGGAAAGTAGGAGATATGTATGAATTGGACATCATTATCATTTTAACAATTTAAATTAAAATTTAAACTGAAGGATAATCAATATTTTAAATATATACAGATATGTGACTTTATGAAGAAATATACACATAGATTTTAAACTATATATTTAGATCCTTTAGAAGAAGCAATGAACATTAAGGCTGATTCACAAAAACTAATATCATACTTTTATAATAATATATTAAATAGAGAATTACCCTCAACAGAGGCACTAAGAGAAGATTGGGAACATGAACAAATGATAAAGATCCTGAAGGATAGATGGGAAAAGTATCTGATGAACACACATAATTATTCCATTAATGCAAGACATAATTTCATTCAATTCAAACTATTACGTAGACTATATTATTCAAAAACGAGGTTGAATAAATTTTACCCAACGTCTCTCCCAGATGTGATAAATGTCTGTTTCAAAATGCTAACATAACACGTTCATTTGTAGGATGTACAAAGTTGAATAAATTTTGGAGCGATATATTTGATATATTTACAAAGCTTATCAAGTCAAGAATAGAACCTAATATGGAATGGATTATATTTGGAATAATAGTAGAAGATATCAATTTAAATAAAGACCAAAACGTTTTTTTTAATTATGGGTTAATAATTGGAAAGAAATTGATACTTAAATTTTGGAAAAATACAGCTATACCAACTGTTAAAATGTGGATTAGGAATATGATGGACATAGCACACCTTGAAGAAATGAGACTCCGAATAATAGATAAATATGACCAATTCTTAAGGAGTTGGTCCCCTTTTATCGACTTTTTGGAATCATGTGATGCAGCAGTACCGTAAAGATTACTGATTTCAGGTCAGGTCGTGGATTGATTTGCATCTCTGAATAAAGATTTGAAAATTTATCTTTTAAGGGTCTTTCTCTCCTATTTCTACTTTCCACTTTTTCTTTTCTTATATGCACACTTCACGTTTTTCTATTTTCTACTGTCTATTTTTTTCCTCTTTTTCGCTTCTCCAATTTTTTTTCTTCTTCTTGTCTTTCTTATTTCCTTTTCAAAAACATAAAACTAGAGGTTGTACGTAGAATGTATATTTACTTTATGCCATAGTTGGCACCTAAAATTAAGTCCCACTGTATTGTTTTGTATTGTATTTACTTCTAATAAACTAAACAAAAAAAAAAAAAAAAAAGAGAGGAACATTCAGGACGTTAAAAGTGCCAAAAATTCAGCACGCGAAAAGCAACAAACCTTCAGGACTCGAAAAGCTAAGGAAATTCCACACACAAAAAGTGATGAAAATTCATGACGTGAAAAGCAACGAAATGTCAGCACACGTAAAGCGACGAAAATTCAGCATGCAAAAAGTGACGACATTTCAGCATGCGAAAAGCGACAAAATTACAGGACGCATAAAGCAACGAAATTTCAAGACATGATAAGCGACAAAATTCCAGCACACGAAAAGCGCCAAAATTTCAGCACACAAAAAGCGATGACAATTCAACATGCGAAAAGTGACAAAAAATCAGCACGCGAAAAGAGAGGAACATTCAAGACGTTAAAAGCAACGAAAATTCAGCACGCGTAAAGTGACGAAAATTCAGCACGCGAAAAGCAACAAACCTTCAGGACGCAAAAAGCTACCGATATTGCACACGCGAAAAGTAATGACATTTCATGACGTGAAAAGCGACTAAATATCAGCACACAAAAAGCGACGAAAATTCAGCACGTGAAAAGTGACGAAATTTCAGCATACTAAAAGTGACGAAAATGCACCAATTCAACATGCGAAAAGTGACAAAAAATCAGCACGCGAAAAGAGAGGAACATTCAAGACGTTAAAAGCAACGAAAATTCAGCACGCGTAAAGTGACGAAAATTCAGCACGCGAAAAGTGACAAAAGTTCAGGATGCATGAAGCGACAAAATTTCAGGACAAGAAAAGCGACAAAATTTCGGCACACGAAAAGTGACGAACCTTCAGGACGCAAAAAGCGACGAAAATTCAGCATGTGAAAAGTGATGAAACTTCAGGACATGAAGAGCGCCAACAATTCAGCGCGTGAAAAGCAACAAAACTTCAGGACGTGAAAAGCGACGAACCTTCAAGACACGAAAAGCGATGAAAATAAAGCACGCGAAAAGCGACGAAAATTCAGCACGCGAAAAGCAACGAAAATTCAGCACGTGAAATGCGACGAAACGTCATCCTGTGAAAAGCGATGAAAATGTGTCGAACCTTCAGAACGCGAAGTGACAATAATTCAGCACATAAAATGTGACGAAAATTCAGCACGCGAAAAGCAACGAACATTCAGCACGCGAAAAATGATGAAATTTCAAAACGTGAAAAGCGAAGAAATATCAGCACATGAAAAGCACTGAAATTTCAGCACACAAAAAGCGAGGAAAATTCAGCTTGCGAAAAGCGACTAAATTACAGAACGCATAAAGCAACAACATTTCAGAACATGAAAAGCAAGGAAATTTGAGCACATGAAGAGCGCCGATATTTCAGCACACAAAAAGCGTCGGAAATTCAACATGCGAAAAGCGGCCAAACATCAGGACGCATAAAGCGAGGAAATTTCAGAACGTGAAAAGCAACGAAATTTCAGCATTCTTAAAGCGACAAAGATTCACCATGCAAAAAGCGACAAAAATTTTGCACGCGAAAAGAGAGGAACGTTCAGGATGATGAAACCAACAAAAATTCAGCACGCGTAAAATGACGAAAATTCAGCACACGAAAAGCGACAAATCTTTAGGACTTGAAAAGCTATGGAATTTCCGCAGGCGAAAAGTGGCAACAATTTTGGATGTGCAAAGCGACGAAATATCAGCACACGAAAAGCAATGAAAATTCAGCACGCAAAAAGTGACGACATTTCAGCATGCGAAAAGCGATGACATTACAGGACACAGAAACCGACGAAATTTCAGGACATGAAAAGCGACAAAATTTCATGACATGAAAAGCGACGATATTCCAACACATGAAAAGCGACAAGATATCAGCACACTAAAAGCGACGAAAATTCAGCATGCGAAAAGCCACAAAACATCAGATTCAGATTCAGATTCAGATTCAATTTCAATTGTCATTGTCAGTGTACAGTACAGAGACAACGAAATGCATTTAGCATCTCCTTTGAAGAGCGACATAGCAAACGATTTTGAATAAAAAAAATAAATAATAAGTGTCCGGGGGGGGGGGGGGGGGGGGGGGGGGGGTGATTGGCAGTCACCGAGGTACGCACAAAGCAACAAAATTTCAGAAAAATGAAAAGTGGCGACATTACAGCACACGAATAGTGACGAAAATTCAGCATGCGAAAAGAGAGGAATATTCAGGACGTTAAACCAAGGAAAATTCAGCACGCGTAAAGTGACGAAAATTCAGCACGCAAAAAGCAAAAAACGTTCAGGACGCGAAAAGCGATGGAAATTCCACAGGCAAAAAGTGACCATTTTGACCATTAACATCCAACAATTGATCCTTCTTAACCAACCTTTGACAAGGTTCCTCACGGAAGGTTGGTTACGAAGGTTCAATTGTTGGGTATTAATGGTGGAGTAGCAAGATGGATTCAATAGTGACTGAATGGGAGATGCCAGAGAGTAATGGTGGATGGTTGTTTGTCAGGTTGGAGGCCAGTGACCAGTGGGGTGCCACAGGGATCTGTGTTGTGTCCACTGTTGTTGGTCATTTACATCAATGATCTGGATGATGGTGTGGTAAATTGGAGTAGTAAGTCTGCAGATGATACTAAGATAGGTGGGGTTGTGGATAATGAAGTAGATTTTCAGACTACAGAGAGATTTATGTCACTTGGAAGAGTGGGCTGAAAGATGCCAGATGGAATTTAATGCTGATAAGTGTGAGGTGCTACATCTTGGCAGGACAAATCAAAATAGGACGTACATGGTAAATGGTAGGGAATTGAAGAATGCAGGTGAACAGAGGGATCTGGGAATAACTGTGCACAGTTCCCTGAAAGTGGAATCTCATGAAGATAGGGTGGTAAAGAAAGCTTTTGGTGGGCTGGCATTTACAAATCAGAGCATTGAGTATAGAATTTGGGATGTAATGTTAAAATTCTACAAGGCATTGGTGAGGCCAATTCTGGAGTATGGTGTACAATTTTGGACGCCTAATTATAGGAAGGATGTCAACAAAATAGAGAGAGTACAGAGGAGATTTACTAGAATGTTGCCTGGGTTTCAGCAACTAAGCTACAGAGAAAGGTTGAACAAGTTATGGCTTTATTCTTTGGAGCACAGAAGGTTAAGGGGGACTTGATAGAGGTCTTTAAAATGATGAGAGGGATAGACAGAGTTGACGTGGATAAGCTTTTCCCACTGAGAGTAGGGAAGATTCAAACAAGGGGACATGACTTGAGAATTAAGGGACAGAAGTTTAGGGGGAACATGAGGGGGAAGTTCTTTACTCAGAGAGTGGTGACTGTGTGGAATGAGCTTCCAGTGAAGGTGGTGGAGACAGGTACGTTTTTATAATTTAAAAATAAATTGGATAGTTATATGGACGGGAAAGGAATGGAGGGTTATGGTCTGAGCGCAGGTATATGGAACTAGGGGGGAATACGTGTTCGGCACGGACTAGAAGGGTCGAGATGGCCTGTTTCCATGCTGTAGTTATTATATGGTTATATGGTGACGAAATTTCAGTATGTGAAAAGCGACTAAATATCAGCACACGGAATGCGACAAAAATTCAGCACGCACAAAGTGACGACATTACAACACACAAAAAGCGACGAAATTTCAGCATGCAAAAAGCAACAAATTTCAGGACATGAAAAGTGACGAAAGTTCAGCATGCGAAAAACGACAAAACATCAGTACGCAGGACGCGAC
This sequence comes from Leucoraja ocellata, assembly GCA_036785375.1. NCBI lineage: Eukaryota > Metazoa > Chordata > Chondrichthyes > Rajiformes > Rajidae > Leucoraja > Leucoraja ocellata. The sequence goes on from JAWMAR010002305.1 coordinate 33,544, forward strand.
AATATTTCAGAACGTGAAATGCTACGAAATTTCAGCATACTAAAACGACGAAAATTCAGCATGTGAAAAGCGATGAAAATTCATCACATGAAAAGTGACGTACATTCAGCAGGCGAAAAGCTACTGAAATTCCGCACGCAAAAAGCTACGGAAATTCTGCACGCGAAAAGTGATGAAACATCAGGACGCATAAAGCGACGAAAATTCAGATCGTGAAAAGCGACGAAATATGAGCACACGAAAAGCGATGAAAATTCAGCACACAAAAAGTGACGACATTTCAGCATGCAAAAAGCGACGAAAATTCTGCATGCGAAAAGCGACAAAACATCAGGACGCATAAAGCGACGAAAATTCAGCACGTGACAAGTGACAACAGTTCAGGATGAATGAAGCGAGAAAATTTCAGGACAAGAAGAGCGACAAAATTTCGGCACACGAAAAGTGACGACCCTTCAGGACGGGAAAAGCGACGAAAATTCAGCACGGAAAAGTGATGAAACTTAAGGACACGAAGAGCAACAACAATTCAGCAAGTGAAAAGCAACAAAACATCAGGACGTGAAAAGCGATGGAAATTCAGCACGCAGAATGTGACAAAATTTGACAACGTGAAATGCGACGGAAATTAAGTCCGCGAAAAGCGACGAAACATCAGGATGCATAAAGCGACGAAATTTCAGAACGTGAAACGTGGCAAAATATCAGCACACGTAAAGCGACAGAAATTCAGCATGCGAAAAGTAACAAAAATTCAGCACGTGAAAAGAGAGGAACATTTAGGACGTTAAAAGTGACGAAATTTCAGGACGTGAAAAGCAACGAAATATCAGCAAATGAAAAGCAATGAAAATTCAGCACGCGTAAAGCGACAAACATTCAGCACGCGAAAAATGCCGAAATGTCAGAACGTGAAAAGTGAAGAAATATCAGCACACGAAAAGCGACGAAAATGCCGCATGCGAAAAGCAACAAAATTACAGGACGCATAAAGCGACAAAATTACAGAACATGAAAAGCAATGAAATTTAAGCACAGGAAGAGCGCCGAAATTTCAGCCCACAAAAAGCGACGAAAATTCAGCATGCGAAAAGTGACAAAACATCAGGACGCATAAAGTGACGAAATTTCAGAATGTGAAAACCAATGAAAATGCAGCAAGAGTAAAGTGACAAAAATTCAGCACGCGAAAAGTAACAAACCTTCATGACGCGAAAAGCTACGGAAATTCCGCACGCAAAAAGTGACGACATTTCAGCATGCGAAAAGTGACAAAATTACAGGATGCATAAAGCAACGAAATTTCAGGACATGAAAAGTGACTAAATTCCAGCACACGAAAAGTGCGGAAGTTTCATCACATAAAAAGCAACAAAAATTCAGCATGTGAAAAGCTACGAAACATCAGGACGCATAAAGCGACGAAAATTCAGATCGAGAAAAGTGGCGAAATTTCAGCACATAAAAAGTGACGAAAATTCAGCACACGAATGGCGACCAAAATTCAGCACACAAACAGTGACGTAATTTCAGCACACAAAATGCGACGAAAGTTCACCATGCGAAAATCTACGAAATTTCAGTACATGAAAAGCGCCGAAATTTCAGCACACACAATGCGACGAAAATTCAGCATGCGAAAAGCGACAAAACATCAGGATGCATAAAGCCACAAGATTTCAGAACGTGAAAAGCGACGAAATTTCAGCATACTAAAAGCGACGAAAATTCACCATGCAAAAAGCGAAGAAAATTCTGCATGCGAAAAGTGACAAAAGTTCAGGGTGCATGAAGCGACAAAATTTCAGGACACGAAAAGCAACAAAATTTCGGCACACAAAAAGTGACGGGCTTTCAAGGCGCGAGAAGCGACGAAAATTCAGCACGTGTAAAGTGATGAAACTTCAGGACACATAATGCCACAAAATTTCAGAATGTGCAAAGCAACGAAACTTCAGGACGTGAAGAGCGACGACAATTCAGCAAGCAAAAAGTGACAACATTTCAGAACGTGTAAAGTGGTGAAATTTCAGCATCTGAAGTGACGAAAAATCAGCATGCAAAAAATAACGAAATTTCAGGATGTGAAAAGCGACCAAATATTAGCACACGACATGTGATGAAAATTCAGCACACAAAAAGCGACAAAAATTAAACCCGTGAAAAGCGACGAAACATCAGGACGCATAAAGCGACGAACTTTCAGAACATGAATTTTGGCGAAATTTCAGCATCCGAAAAGTGACGGAAATTCAGCATGCGAAAAGTGACAAAATTTCAGGATGTGATAAGCGACCAAATATCAGCCCACGACATGCGACCAAAAATCAGCACGAAAAAAGTGACGACATTTCAGCACAATAAAAGCGACAAAACATCAGGACTCATAAAGCAACGAAAATTCAGCACAGGAAAAGTGACAAAAGTTTAGGATGCATGAAGTGACAACATTTCAGGATACGAAAAGCAACAAAGTTTCGGCACTTGAAAAGTGACCAACCTTCAGGACACGAAGTGACGAAAATTCAGCATGTGAAAAGTGACGAAACTTCAGGACACGAAGACGCCAATTATTCAGCATGTGAAAAGCAACAAAACTTCAGGATGTGAAAAGCAACGAAAATTCAGCATGCAAAAAGCGACGAAAATTCAGCATGCGAAAAGCGACGAAATGACAGGACGCATGAAGCGATGAAATTTCAGAACTTGAAAAGCAACGAAATTTGAGCACATGAAGAGCGCCGAAATTTCAGCACAAAAAGCGACGAAAATTCAGCTTGCGACAAGCGACGAAACATCAGAAACATAGAAACATAGAAATTAGGTGCAGGAGTAGGTGAAGGGTGAAGGGCCATTCGGCCCTTCGAGCCTGCACCGCCATTCAATATGATCATGGCTGATCATCCAACTCAGTATCCCGTACATGCCTTCTCTCCATACCCCCTGATCCCCTTAGCCACAAGGGCCACATCTAACTCCCTCTTAAATATAGCCAATGAACTGGCCTCAACTACCCTCTGTGGCAGAGAGTACCAGAGATTCACCACTCTCAGTGTGAAAAAAGTTCTTCTCATCTCGGTTTAAAAGGATTTCCCCCTTATCCTTAAGCTGTGACCCCTTGTACTGGACTTCCCTAACATCGGGAACAATCAGGGTGGATAAAGTGATGAAATTTCAGATTGAGAAAAGTGGCGAAATTTCAGCACATGAATTCGATGAAAATTCAGCACACGAAAAGAGAGGAACATTCAGGATGTTAAAATCAATGAAAATTCAGCACGCGAATAGCGACAAACCTTCAGGACGCAAAAAGTGACTGAAGTCCCGCACGCGAAAAGTGAAGACATTTCAGAATGTGCAAAGTGACAAAATTTTAGCACGCGAAAAGATAGGAACATTCAGGATGTTAAAACCAATGAAAATTCAGCCCGCATAAATTGACGAAAATTCAGCACGCGAAAAGCGACAAACCATCAGGTCGCGAAAAGCAACGAAATATCAGCACACGAAAAGCGACGAAAATTCAGAACATGAAAAGCAACGAAATATGGGCACATGAAGAGCGCCGAAATTTCAGCACACAAAAAGCGACGAAAAGTCAGCATGCGAAAAGCGACAAAACATCAGGACAAATAAAGTGAAGAAATTTCAGAACGTAAAATGCTTCAAAATTTCAGCATACCGAAAGTGACAAAAATTCACCATGCGAAAAGCGAGGAAAATTCAGCACGCGAAAAGTGACAAAAGTTCAGGATGCATGAAGCAAGAAAATTTCAGCACACGAAAAGCGACAAAATTTTGACACACGAAAAGCGAAGAAATATCAGCACACGAAAAGCACTGAAATTTCAGCACACAAAAAGCAACGAAAATTCAGCTTGTGAAAAGCGACAAAATTACAGAACGCATAAATCGACGAAATTTCAGAACATGAAAAGCAAGGGATTTGAGCACATGAAGAGAGCCGAAATTTCAGCACACAAAAAGCGACGGAAATTCAGCATGCGAAAAGCGGCAAAGCATCAGGACGCATAAAGCGAGGAAATTTCAGAACGTGAAAAGCGACGAAATTTCAGCATAAAGCGACGAAGAAACGTGAAAAGCGACGAATTTCACCATGTGAAAAGTGACAAAAATTCAGCACGTGAAAAGAGAGGAACATTGAGGACGATGAAACCAACGAAAATTCAGCACGCGTAAAGTGACGAAAATTCAGCACACGAAAAGCGACAAATCTTCAGGACGTGAAAAGCTACGGAATTTCCGCACGCGAAAAGTAACAACATTTTAGGACATGCAAAAAGTGATGAAATTACAGGACGCAGAAAGAGACGACATTTCAGGACATGAAAAGCGACGATATTCCAGCACACAAAAAACGGCAAAATATCAGCACACCAAAAGCAACGAAAATTCAGCATGCGAAATGCCACAAAACATCAGGATGCATAAAGCAACAAAATTTCAGAACGAGAAAAGTGGCGACATTACAGCACATGAATAATGACGAAAATTCAGCATGCGAAAAGCAACAAACCGTCAGGACGCGAAAAGCGACGGAAATTCCGCAGGCAAAAAGTGATGAAATTTCAGCATGTGAAAAGCGACTAAATATCAGCACACGGAAAGAGACCAAAATTCAGCACGCAGTGACGACATTTCAGCACACAAAAAGCGACGAATATTCAGCATGCGAAAAACAACAAAACATCAGTACGCATGACGTGACAAAATTTCAGAACGTGAAATGCGATGAAATTTCAGCATACTAAAATGATGAAAATTCAGCATGTAAAAAGCGATGTAAATACATCACATGAAAAGTGTCGTACATACAGATCGTGAAAAGCGACGACAATTCAGCACATGAAATGACGAAAATTCAGCACGCAATAAGCTACGGAAATTCCGTGTGCGAAAAGTGATGACATTTCAGATTGTGAAAAGCGACGAAATATCAGCACACGAAAAGTGACGACATTTCAGCATGCGAAAAGCGACGAAATTACAGGACGCATAAAGCAACGAAATTTGAGGACATGAAAAATGACGAACTTCCAACACACGAAAAGCAAAGAAAATTCAGCATGCGAAAAGCGACAAAAATTCAGCACGCGAAAAGATAGGAACATTCAGGATGATAAAACCAATGAAAATTCAGCCCGCATAAATTGACGGAAATTCAGCACGCGAAAAGCGGCAAACCATCAGGTCGCGAAAAGCAACGAAATATCAGCACACGAAAAGCGACGAAATTTCAGAACATGAAAAGCAAGGAATTTGAGCACATGAAGAGCGCCGAAATTTCAGCACACAAAAAGCGACGGAAATTCAGCACGCGAAAAGCACTGAAATTTCAGCACACAAAAAGCAACGAAAATTCAGCTTGTGAAAAGCGACAAAATTTCAGAACGAGAAAAGTGGCGACATTACAGCACATGAATAATGACGAAAATTCAGCATGCGAAAAGCAACAAACCGTCAGGACGCGAAAAGGGACGGAAATACCGCAGGCAAAAAGTGACGAAATTTCAGCATGTGAAAAGCGACTAAATATCAGCACACGGAAAGAGACCAAAATTCAGCATGCAGTGACGACATTTCAGCACACAAAAAGCGACGAATATTCAGCATGCGAAAAACAACAAAACATCAGTACGCATGAAGCAACAAAATTCCAGAACGTGAAATGCGACGAAATTTCAGCATACTAAAATGACGAAAATACAGCATGTAAAAAGCGATGAAAATACATCACATGAAAAGTGTCGTACATTCAGATCGTGAAAAGCGACGACAATTCAGCACATGAAATGACAAAAATTCAGCACGCAATAAGCTACGGAAATTCCGTGTGCGAAAAGCGACCAAATTACAGGACGCATAAAGCAACGAAATTTCAGGACATGAAAAATGACGAACTTCCAACACACGAAAAGCAAAGAAAATTCAGCATGCGGAAAGCGACAAAAATTCAGCACGCGAAAAGATAGGAACATTCAGGATGTTAAAACCCATAAATTGACGAAAATTCAGCACCCGAAAAGCGACAAACCATCAGGTCGCGAAAAGCAACGAAATATGAGCACATGAAGACCGCCGAAATTTCAGCACACAAAAAGCGACGAAAAGTCAGCATGCGAAAAGCGACAAAACATCAGGACAAATAAAGTGAAGAAAATTCAGCACGCGAAAAGTGACAAAAGTTCAGGATGCATGAAGCGACAAAATTTCAGCACACGAAAAGCGACAAAATTTCGACACACGAAAAGTGACGAACCTTCAGGACGCAAAAAGCGACGAAAATTCAGCACGGGAAAAGTGACGAAAATTAAGCACACGAAAATCGACGAAAATTCAGCCTGTGAAAAGCGATGAACCTTCAGAACGCGAAGTGACAATAATTCAGCACATGAAATGTGACGAAAATTCAGCACGCGAAAAGCGTCGAACATTCAGCACGCGAAAAATGATGAAATTTCAGAACGTGAAAAGCGAAGAAATATCAGCACACGAAAAGCACTGAAATTTCAGCAAACAAAAAGCAACGAAACTTCAGCTTGTGTAAAGCAACAAAATTACAGAACGCATAAAGCGACGAAATTTCAGAACATGAAAAGCAAGGAATTTGAGCACATGAAGAGCGCCGAAATTTCAGCACTCCAAAGGCGACGGAAATTCAGCACGCGAAAAGCACTGAAATTTCAGCACACAAAAAGCAACGAAAATTCAGCTTGTGAAAAGCAACAAACCATCAGGTCGCGAAAAGCAACGAAATATCAGCACACGAAAAGCGACGAAAATTCAGAACATGAAAAGCAACGAAATATGAGCACATGAAGACCGCCAAAATTTCAGCACACAAAAAGCGACGAAAAGTCAGCATGCGAAAAGCGACAAAACATCAGGACAAATAAAGTGAAGAAATTTCAGAACGTAAAATGCGGCAAAATTTCAGCATACCTAAAGTGACAAAAAATCACCATTCGAAAAGTGAAGAAAATTCAGCACACGGAAAGTGACATAAGTTCAGGATGCATGAAGCGACAAAATTTCAGCACACGAAAAGCGACAAAATTTCGACACACGAAAAGTGACGAACCTTCAGGACGCAAAAAGGGACGAAAATTCAGCACGGGAAAAGCGACGAAAATTAAGCACACGAAAATCGACGAAAATTCAGCCTGTGAAAAGCGATGAACCTTCAGAACACGAAGTGACAATAATTCAGCACATGAAATGTGACGAAAATTCAGCACGCGAAAGCGACGAACATTCGGCGCGTGAAAAATGATGAAATTTCAGAACGTGAAAAGTGAAGAAATATCAGCACACGAAAAGCACTGAAATTTCAGCACACAAAAAGCAATGAAAATTCAGCTTGTGAAAAGCGACAAAATTACAGAACGCATAAAGCGATGAAATTTCAGAACATGAAAAGCAAGGAATTTGAGCACATGAAGAGCGCCGAAATTTCAGCACACAAAAAGCGACGGAAATTCAGCACGCGAAAAGCACTGAAATTTCAGCACACAAAAAGCAATGAAAATTCAGCTTGTGAAAAGCGACAAAATTACAGAACGCATAAAGCGATGAAATTTCAGAACATGAAAAGTAAGGAATTTGAGCACATGAAGAGAGCCGAAATTATCAGCAGACAAAAAGCGATGGAAATTCAGCATGCGAAAAGTGGCAAAGCATCAGGACGCATAAAGTGAGGAAATTTCAGAACTTGAAAAGCGACAAAATTTCAGCATAAAGCGACGAAGAAACGTGAAAAGCAAAGAATTTCACCATGTGAAAAGTGACAAAAATTCAGCACGCGAAAAGAGAGGAACATTGAGGACGATGAATCCAACGAAAATTCAGCACGCGTAAAGTGACGAAAATTCAACACACAAAAAGCGACAAATCTTCAGGACGTGAAAAGCTACGGAATTTCCGCACGTGAAAAGTGACAACATTTTAGGACATGCAAAAAGTGATGAAATTACAGGACGCAGAAAGAGACGGAATTTCAGGACATGAAAAGCGACGATATTCCAGCACACAAAAAACGGCAAAATATCAGCACACCAAAAGCAACGAAAATTCAGCATGCGAAAAGCCACAAAACATCCGGACGCATAAAGCAACAAAATTTCAGAACGAGAAAAGTGGCGACATTACAGCACATGAATAATGACGAAAATTCAGCATGCGAAAAGCAACAAACCGTCGGGACGCGAAAAGCGACGGAAATTCTGCAGGCAAAAAGTGATGAAATTTCAGCATGTGAAAAGCGACTAAATATCAGCACACGGAAAGAGACCAAAATTCAGCACGCACAGTGACGACATTTCAGCATACAAAAAGCGACGAATATTCAGCATGCGAAAAACAACAAAACATCAGTACGCATGACGCGACAAAATTTCAGAACGTGAAATGCGACGAAATTTCAGCATACCAAAATGACGAAAATTCAGCATGTAAAAAGCGATGAAAATACATAACATGAAAAGTGTCGTACATTCAGATCGTGAAAAGCGACGACAATTCAGCACATGAAATGACGAAAATTCAGCACGCAATAAGCTACGGAAATTCTGTGCACAAAAAGTGATGACATTTCAGATTGTGAAAAGCGACGAAATATCAGCACACGAAAAGCGATGAAAATTCAGCACACAAAAAGTGACGCCATTTCAGCATGCGAAAAGCGACAAAATTACAGGACGCATAAAGCGACGAAATTTCAGGACATGAAAAATGACGAACTTCCAGCACACGAAAGGCGCCGAAATTTCAGCATACAAAAAGCGACGTAAATTCAGAACGTGAAAAGTGGCGAAATTTCAGCACATGAAAAGCTACGAAAATTAAGCTTGCGAAAAGTGACAAAAATTCAGCATGCGAAAAGCGACTAAACAGGAAGCATAAAGCAACGACAATTCAGCACATGAAAAGTGACGAAACTTCACGACATGAAAAGCCATGGAAATTCAGCACGCAGAAAGTAACAATATTTGACAACGTGAAATGCGACGAAAATTAAGCCCACGAAAAGCAACGAAACATCAGGACGCATAAAGCGACGAAATTTCAGAACGTGAAATGTGGCAAAATATCAGCACACGGAAAGCGACGGAAATTTAGCATGCGAAAAGTGACAAAAATTTAGCACGTGAAAAGCGAGGAACATTTAGGAAGTTAAAAGTGATGAAAATTCAGTAGGCGAAATGCGACAAACATTCAACACGCGAAAAATGACAACATTTCAGAACGTGAAAAGTGAAGAAATGTCAGCACACGAAAAGCACCGAAATTTCAGCACGCAAAAAGTGACGAAAATTCCGCATGCGAAAAGCGACAAAACATCAGGACCCATAAAGTGACGAAATTTCAGAATGTGAAAAGCGGCGAAATTTCAGCATACTAAAAGCGACGAAAATTCAACATGCAAAAAGCGACGAAAATTCAGCACGCGTAAAGTGACGAAACTTCAGGACGCTAAAACCAACGAAAATTCAGCAAGCGTAAAGTGATGAAAATTCAGCACGCAAAAAATAACAAACTGTCAGGACGCAAAAAAGCTATGGAAATTCCCCAAAAAGTGACGACATTTCATCAAGCGAAAAGTGAAGAAATTACAGAACGTATAAAGCGACGAAATTTCAGGACATGAAAAGCGCAAAAATTTCAGCACACAAATGCGACGTAAATACAGCATGCGAAAAGCGATGAAACATCATGAGGCATAAAGCGACAAAATTTCAGGACATGAAAAGCAACGAAATTCCAGCACACAAAAAGCTCCGAATTTTAGCACACAAAAAGCGATGAAAATTCAGCATGTGAAAAGTGACAAAAATTCAGCACGCAAAAAGTAAGTAACAATCTGGGCGGTAAAATCAGTGGAAATTCAGCACGCGTAAAGTGACGAAAATTCAGCATGCAAAAAGTGATGACATTTCAGCATGCGAAAAGCGACGAAATTACAGGACACATCAAGCGACGAAATTTCAGGACGTGAAAAGCGACGAAATTCCAACACACGATAAGCGCCGAAATTTCAGCACACAAAGAACGACGTAAATTCAGTATGAGAAAAGCGGCGAAACATCAGGACGCATAATGCGACGAAATTTCAGGACGTGATAAGTGGCGAAATTTCAGCACACGAAAAGCGACAAAAATTCAGCAGAAATTCAGCGCGCGTAAAGTGACGAAAATTCAGCACGCGAAAAGTGACAAAACTTCAGGACGTGAAAAGCGACGGAAATTTTGCAAACGAAAAGCGACGAAAATTCAGCATGCAAAAAGTGATGACATTTCAGCATGGACAAAGCGACGAAATTCCAGGATGTGAAAAGCTATGAAATGAGAAAAGCGGCAAAACATCAGGACGCATAATGCGACGAAATTTCAGGAAGTGATAAGTGGCGAAATTTCAGCACACGAAAAGCGACAAAAATTCAGCACGTGAATAGAGAGGAACATTCAGGACGGTAAAACCAACCAAAATTCAGCACGTGTAAAGTGATGAAAATTAACCACGCGAAAAGCGACAAACCTTCAGGACGTGTAAATCGACGGAAATTCCGCGCGCAAAAAGTGACGACATTTCAGCAAGCGAAAAGACAGAAAATTACAGGACGCATAAAGCGACAAAATTTCAGAACGTGAAAAGCGACGCAATTCCAGCACACAAAAAGCACCGAAATTTCAGCACATAAAAAGTGGCGAAAATTCAGCATGTGAAAAGCGACAAAAATTCAGCACGCAAAAAGTGAGGAACATTCGGGACGTTAAAACCAATGAAAATTCAGCACGCATAAATTGACGAAAATTCAGCACAGGAAAAGCGACAAACCTTCAGGAAGCGAAAAACGACGGAATTCCGCACACGAAAAACGACGAAAATTCAGCATGCGAAAAGCGAGGAAATTACAGGACGTAAAAAGTGACGAAATATCAGCACACGAAAAGCAACGAAAATTCAGCACGGAAAATGTGACGATATTTCAGCGTGCGAGAAGCAACAAAATTTCAGGACATGAAAAGCGACGAAATTTCAGAACTTGAAAAACAACGAAATTTTAGCACATGAAGAGCGCCGATATTTCAGCACACAAAAAGCGACAAAACATCAGGACACATAAAGCGACAAAATTTCAGAACGTCTAAAGCCACAAAATTTCGGCATCCGAAAAGTGACAAACGTTCAGGATGCGAAAAGCGACGAAAATTCAGCAAATGAAAAGTGACGAAACTTCAGGACACGAAGAGCGACAACACTTCAGCACGTGAAAAGCAACGAAACTTCAGGACGTGAAAAGCGATGAAAATTCAGCACACAAAAAGTGATAACATTTCAGAACGTGAAATGCAACGAAAATTAAGCCCGCGAAAAGCGACGAAACATCAGGACGCATAAAGCGACGAAATTTCAGAACGTGAAAAGTGGGGAAATTTCAGCATGCAAAAAGCGGCATAAATTAAGCATGTGAAAATAGACAAAACATCAGGATGCATAAAGCGACAAAATTTCAGAACGTAAAAAGTGGCGACATTTCAGCACACAAAAAGCGACAAAAATTCAGCATGCGAATACAATACAACAATACAATACGGTTTATTTGTCACATTGCACATATGTCAGCAGCGGTACAATTATAAAGCACACACGCAAAAACACAGTAAAAATTTAACATAAACATCCACCACAGCATTCATCACTTGGTGGAAGGCACACAATTTGGCCAGTCCTCCTCCATTTTCTCCCGTGGTCGGGACCTCAAACCTCCGCAGCCGTTGCTGCGGGCGTCCAGATGGTAAAAGGACAAGGTACAAGTCCAGGTAAGTTCAGATGCATCTCTTCCCCACCGGAGACCACGGCTTTAAGTTGGTGTAGGCCGCAGGCCGGCGGTTGAAGATTTAAAGTCCCCACCGCGCCGCAGACAGAATCACCGCAGACAGAAGCACCGCAGACTGCAGGGTCGGCGGTCGAAGCTCCCCTCCAGAGTTGATGGTAAGTTCACGTCGGGCCCGCGGTAGAAGTTGGCCGCGGGCCGGCAGTGATGGCCTTCTTCCCCCGGGTCCCCCACGAGGGATCCCGGGCTGTAGACGTCGCACAAGCTGGAGCTCTGCAGACCGCGCACTGCTTCAGGCTGCCGGCTGCCCAGTGAAACGGAGCGCTCCCCTCCAGCGAGCCCCAGCGAGGGCTCACCTGCTCCACGCCGAGAATCCACGCTGCGCCCGCCGCTGAAGTCCCGAGCGCGTCTCCGGGAAAGGCCGCACCAATCCTTGCTGTTAGGCCACGGGGGAGGCGACCTGGAAATAGTCGCCTCTCCATGGAGGAGGCGGCCGAAACGGTTTCCCCCTCAACCCCCCACACCACCCCCCACACAAAACACACAAAGACACATTAAAAACATACTTTAAAACATAATTAAAAAATTTAAAAAGTTGAAAAAACTAACGCGCTGCTGACAGGGCTTCCGCCATTGCAGCGCCCCCACCGAATAGGGAGGAACATTCAGGACGTTAAAACCAACGAAAATTCCGCACGCGTAAAGCGACGAAATTTCAGCATGCGAAAAGCGACGGAATTACAGGATGAATAAAGCGACAAAATTTCAGGACATGAAAAACGACGAAATTACAGCACATGAAAGGCGCCGAGATTTCAGCACACATAATGCGACGTAAATTCAGCCTGTGAAAAGTGACGAAACATCAGGATGCATAAAGCGACGTAATTTCAGAACGTGAAAAGTGGCGAAATTTCAGCACATGAAAAGCTACGAAAATTCAGCTCGTAAAAAGTGACGAGATTTCAGCATGAGAAAAGCGACTAAATTACAGGACGTAAAAAGCGACGAAATATCAGCACACGAAAAGCGACGAAAATTCAGCATGCGAAAAGTGACGATATTTCAGCATGCGAAAAGCGACAAAATTACAGGACGAATAATGCGACGAAATTTCAGGACATGAAATACAACTAAATTCCAGCACACGAACGGCGCCGAAATTTCTGCACACAAAATGCGACGGATGTTTAGCATGTGAAAAGCGACAAAACATCAGGACGCATAAAGCGACGAAATTTCAGAAAGACAAAAGTGGCGAAATTTCAGAAAGACAAAAGTGGCGAAATTTCAGCACATGAAAAGCTACGAAAATTCAGCTTGCGAAAAGTCACAAAAACGCAGCAAACGAAAAGAGAGGAACATTCAGGATGTTAAAACCAACAAAAATTCAGCACACGTAAAGTGACAAAAATTCAGCACTCGTAAAGTAACGACCATTCAGCACGCGAAAAGCGACAAACCTTCAGGACGAGAAAAGTGACCGAATTTCCACACGCGAAAAGTGACGACATTTCAGGACGTGAAAAACGACGAAATGTCAGCACACAAAAAGCGACGAAAATTTTGCACGCAAAAAGTGACGACATTTCAGCATGCGAAAAGCGACGAAATTACAGGACGCATAAAGGGACGAAATTTCAGGACGTGAAAAGTGAAAAAATTCCAGCACACAAAAAGCGCCGAAATTTCAGCACACAAAAAACAACGAAAATTCAGCATGTGAGAAGAGACGAAACACCAGGACGCATAAAGCGACAAAATTTCAGAACGTGAAAAGTGGCGAAATTTCAGCACACGAAAAGCGACAAAAATTCAGCATGCGAATAGGGAGGAACATTCCGGACGTTAAAACCAACGAAAATGTAGCACGCATAAAGTGACGAAAATTCAGCACGGGAAAAGCGACAAACCTTCAGGACAAGAAAAGCGACGGAAATTCCGCACGCGAAAAGTGACGACATTTCAGGACGTGAAAAGCGACGAAATGTCAGCACACAAAAAGCGACGAAAATTTTGCACGCAAAAGTGACGACATTTCAGCATGCGAAAAGCGACGAAATTACAGGACGCATAAAGGGGCGAAATTTCAGGACGTGAAAAGTGAAGAAATTCCAGCACACAAAAAGCGCCGAAATTTCAGCACACGAAATTTGAGTATAGGAGCAGGGAGGTTCTACTGCAGTTGTACAGGGTCTTGGTGAGACCACACCTGGAGTATTGCATACAGTTCTGGTCTCCAAATCTGAGGAAGGACATTATTGCCATAGAGGGAGTGCAGAGAAGGTTCACCAGACTGATTCCTGGGATGTCAGGATTGTCTTGTGAAGAAAGACTGGATAGACTTTGCTTATACTCTCTAGAATTTAGGAGATTGGGATCTTGTAGAAACTTACAAAATTCTTAAGGGGTTGGACAGGCTAGATGCAGGAAGATTGTTCCCGATGTTGGGGAAGTCCAGGACAAGGGGTCACAGCTTAAGGATAAGGGGGAAATCCTTTAAAACCGAGATGAGAAGAACTTTTTTCACACAGAGAGTGGTGAGTCTCTGGAACTCTGCCACAGAGGGTAGTTGAGGCCAGTTCATTGGCTATATTTAAGAGGGAGTTAGATGTGGCCCTTGTGGCTAAGGGGATCAGGGGGTATGGAGAGAAGGCAGGTACGGGATACTGAGTTGGATGATCAGCCATGATCATATTGAATGGCGGTGCAGGCTCGAAGGGCCGAATGGCCTACTCCATATAACCATATAACCATATAACAATTACAGCACGGAAACAGGCCATCTCGGCCCTACAAGTCCATGCCGAACAGATTTTTTTTCCCCTTAGTCCCACCTGCCTGCACTCATACCATAACCCTCCATTCCCTTCTCATCCATATGCCTATCCAATTTATTTTTAAATGATACAAATGAACCTGCCTCCACCACTTCCACTGGGAGCTCATTCCACACTGCCACCACTCTCTGCGTAAAGAAGTTCCCCCTCATATTACCCCTAAACTTCTGTCCCTTAATTCTGAAGTCATGTCCTCTTGTTTGAATCTTCCCTATTCTCAAAGGGAAAAGCTTGTCCACATCAACTCTGTCTATCCCTCTCATCATTTTAAAGACCTCTATCAGGTCCCCCCTTAACCTTCTGCGCTCCAGAGAATAAAGACCTAACTTATTCAACCTATCTCTGTAACTTAGTTGTTGAAACCCAGGCAACATTCTAGTAAATCTCCTCTGTACTCTCTCTATTTTGTTGACATCCTTCCTATAATTGGGCGACCAAAATTGTACACCATACTCCAGATTTGGTCTCACCAATGCCTTGTACAATTTTAACATTACATCCCAGCTTCTATACTCAATGCTCTGATTTATAAAGGCTAGCATACCGAAAGCTTTCTTTACCACCCTATCTATATGAGATTCCACCTTCAAGGAACTATGCACAGTTATACCCAGATCCCTCTGTTCAACTATATTCTTCAATTCCCTACCATTTACCATGTACGTCCTATTTTGATTTGTCCTGCCAAGGTGTAGCACCTCACATTTATCAGCATTAAACTCCATCTGCCATCTTTCAGCCCATTTTTCCAAATGGACTAAATCCTGCTCCTGCACCTAATTTCTATGTTTCTATGTTTCTATGAAATGCGACAAAAATTCAGCATGCGTATCGGGAGGAAAATTCAGGACGTTAAAACCAACGAAAATTCAGCACGCATAAAGTGACGAAAATTCAGCATGCGAAAAGCGTCGAAACATCAGGACGCATAAAGCGACAAAATTTCTGAACAAGAAAATTGGTGAAATTTCAGCACACGAAAAGCGACGAAAATTCAGCATGCGAAAAGCGTCAAATATTCAGCACGCGAAAAGATAGTAACATTCAGGACATTAAAACCAACGAAAATTCAGCAGGCGTAAAGTGACGAAAATTCAGCACACGAAAAGTGACGAAAATTCAGCATGCAAAAAGCGCCAAAACATCAGGACGCATAAAGCGACGAAATTTCAGAACGAGAAAAGTGGCGAAATTTCAGAACACGAAAAGCGATGAAAATTCAGCATGTGAATAGTGACAAAAATTCAGCACGCGAAAAGAGAGGAACATTCAGGCCATTAATACCAACGATAATTCAGGACGTGTAAAGTGACGAAAATTCAGCACGCGAAAAGCTGCATAAATTCCGCACGCGAAAAGCGACGAAATATCAGCACACAAAAAGCTAAGAAAATTCGGCACGTAAAAAGTGACGATGTTTCAGCATGCAAAAAGCGACGAAATTCCAGGACCAATAATGCGACGAAATTTCAGGATATGAAATACAACTAAATTCCAGCACACGAAAGGCGCCAAAATTTCAGCACACAAAAAGCGATGTAAATTCAGCATGTGAAAAATGACGAAACATCAGGACGCATAAAGCGACAAAATTTCAGAACGAGAAAAATGGCGAAATTTCAGCACATGAAAAGTCACGAAAATTCAGCACGCGGAAAGTGACGACATTTCAAGATCTGAAAAGCGACGAAATGTCAGCACACAAAAAGCGACGAAAATTTAGCATGCAAATGGTGATGACATTTCAGCATGTGAAAAGCAACGAAATTATAGGACGGATAAAGGAACGGAATTTCAGGATGTGAAAAGTGAAGAAATTTCATCACTCAAAAAGCGCCGAAATTTCAGCACACAAAAAGCAACGAAAATTCAGCATATGAAAAGAGATGAAACATCAGGACACATAAAGCGGCAAAATTTCACAATGTGACAAGTGGCGGCATTTCAGCACACGAAAAGTGACATAAAATCAGCAGGCGAATAGGGAGGAAAATTCAGGACGTTAAAACCAACGAAAATTCAGCACGCGTAAAGTGACGAAAATTCAGCACGCGAAAAGCAACAAACCTTTAGGACGAGAAAAACGACGGAAATTCCGCACGCAATAAGCGACAGAAATTCCGCACGTGAAAAGTGACAAAATTTCAGGACGCATAAAGCCACAAAATTTCAGGACATGAAAAACGACGAAAATTCAGCATGTGAAAAGTGGCGAAACATCTGGACGCATAAAGGCGAAATTTCAGCACATGAAAAGCTACGAAAATTCAGCTTGCGTAAAGTCACAAAAATGCAGCACACGAAAAGAGAGGGACATTCAGGATGTTAAAAGGGACGAAATTACAGGGCGTAAAAAGCGACGAAATATCAGCACACGAAAAGCGACGGAAATTCAGCACGCAAAAAGTCACGATTATTCAGCATGCGAAAATCGATGAAATTACAGGTCGAATAAAGCGACAAAATTTCAGGACATGAAAAACGACGAAATTTCAGCACACAAAAAGCGACGTAAATTCAGCATGTGAAAAGTGACGAAACATCGACGGATAAAGCGACGAAATTTCAGAACATGAAAAGTGGCGAAATTTCAGCACATGAAAAGCTACGAAAATTCAGCTTGTGAAAAGTCACAAAAATGCAGCACACGAAAAGAGAGGAACATTCAGGACGTTAAAACCAAGGCAAATTCAGCAGACGTAAATTGACGAAAATTCAGCACACGTAAAATAACGACAATTCAGCACGCGAAAAGCGACAAACCTTCAGGACGCGAAAAGCAACGGAATTTCCACACATGAAAAGTGACGACATTTCAGGACGTGAAAAGCGACGAAATGTCAGCACACAAAAAGAGACGAGAATTTAGCACGCAAACAGTGACGACATTTCAGCATTCGAAAAGCGAGAAAATTACTGGACGCATAAAGGAAAGAAATTTCAAGACGTGAAAAGTGAAGATATTCCAGCACACAAAATCGCCGAAATTTCAGCACACAAAAATCGATGAAAATTTAGCATGTGATAGAGACGAAACATCGGGACGCATAAAGCGACAAAATTTCAGAACGTGAAAAGTGGCGAAATTTCAGCACACGAAAAGTGACAAAAATTCAGCACGCAAAAAGTGAGGAACATTCTGGACATTAAAACCAATGAAAATTCAGCACGCATAAAGTGACAAACCTTCAGGATGCAAAAAGTCCTAAAATTCAGCACGGGAAAAGCGACAAATCTTCAGGACGCGAAAAGCGACGGAATTCCGCACATGAAATGCGACGAAAATTCGGCATGCGAAAAGAGACGAAACATCAGGACGTAAAAAGAGACGAAATTTCAACACACGAAGAGCTACGAAAATTAAGCTTGCGAAAAGTGACAGAAATTCAGCACATGGAAAGAGAGGAACATTCAGGACGTTAAAACCAACGAAAATTCATCACCCGTAAAGTGACGAAAATTCAGCACGCGAAAAGCGGCAAACCTTCAGGCCGCGAAAAGCAACGGAAATTCCGCACATGAAAAGCGACGAAAATTCAGCATGCAAAAAGTGACGACATTTCAGCATGCGAAAAGCGACGAAATTCCAGGACACATGAAGCGACGAAATTTCAGGACGTGAAAAGCGACGAAATTCCAACACATGATAAGCGGCGAAATTTCAGCACACAAAAGGCGACGTAAATTCAGTATGCGAAAAGCGGCAATACATCAGGACGCATAATGTGATGAAATTTCAGGACGTGATAAGTGGCGAAATTTCAGCACACGAAAGCGACAAAAATTCAGCACGTGAATAGAGAGGAACATTCAGGACGTTAAAACCAATGAAAATTCAGCACGCGTAAAGTGACGAAAATTAAGCACGCGAAAAGTGACAAACCTTCTGGACGTGAAAATCAACGGAAATTTCGTACGCAAAAAGTGATGACATTTCAGCAAGCGAAAAGAGACAAAATTACAGGATGCATAAAGAGACCAAATTTCAGAACGTGAAAAGCGACGAAATTCCAGCACACAAAAAGCGCCGAAATTTCAGCACACAAAAAGCGACGAATATTCAGCATGTGAAAAGCGACAAAACATCAGGACGCATAACGTGACAAAATTTCAGAACGTGAAAAGTGGCGAAATTTAAGCACACGGAAAGCGACAAAAATTCAGCACACGAAAAGTGAGGACCATTCTGGACATTAAAACCAACGAAAATTCAGCTCGCGTAAAGTGAAGAAAATTCAGCACGCGAAAAGCGACGAAAATTCAGCACGCGAAATGCGATGGAAATTCCGCACATGAAAAGCGACGCTAATTCAGCATGCAAAAAGTGACGACATTTCAAAAAAGCGAAAAGTGAGAAAATTACAGGACGCATAAAGCGACAAAATTTCAGGACATGAAAAACAACGAAAATCCAGCAAACGAAAAGCGCAAAAATTTCAGCACACAAAAGCGATGTAAATTCAGCATGCGAAAAGCGATGAAACTTCATGAGGCGTAAAGCGACGAAATTTCAGAACGTGAAAAGTTGCGAAATTTCAGTACAAGAAGAGCTACGAAAATTAAGCTTGCGAAAAGCGACATAAATTCAGCATTCACATCCCATTAATTTAGTTTAGAGATAGAGCACAGAAACAGGCCCTTCGTCACACCGAGTCTGCACCGGCCAGCATTCCCGCACACTAACACTATCCTACCCACTAAGGAGTATTTACAATTCTGCCAAGCCAATTAACCTACAAACCCGCAAGTCTTTGGAGAGTAGGAGGAAACCAGAGCACCCAGAGAAATCCCACGCAGTTCACGGGGAGAACGTACAAACTCCGCACAGACAGCACCCGAGGTCAGGATTGAACCTGGGTCTCTGGCGTTGTAAAGAAGCAACTGCCACCGTGCCACCCTCTCTGGATGTGTCTCATCCACATTTAGTTTCACACCTCATTCTGCAATTGGCAGCGCAGCAGAGCATTTGTCATAGGTATAAATGCATGATATTATGATGAGGGGGATAGACAGAGTTGACGTGGACAAGCTTTTCCCCCTGAGAGTAGGGAAGATTCAAACACGGGGACATCAGAAGAATTAAGGGACAGGAGTTTAGGGGTAACATGAGGGGGAACTTCTTTGCTCAAAGAGTGGTGGCTGTGTGGAATGAGCTTCCAGTGAAGGTTGTGGAGGCAGGTTCGCTTTTACCATTTAAAAATAAATTGGATAGTTATATGGACGGGAAAGGAATGGAGGGTTATGGTCTGAGCGCAGGTGTATGGGACCAGGGGAGAATACGTGTTCGGCACGGACTAGAAGGGTCGAGATGGCCTGTTTCCATGCTGTAATTGTTATATGGTTATATGATTATACGAATAGAGAGGAACATTCAGGACGTTAAAACCAACGAAAATTCAGCACGCGTTAAGTGACGAAAATTCAGCACGTGAAAAGCGACGAAAATTCAGCACGCGAAAAGCGACGGAAATTCCGCACATGAAAAGCGACGAAAATTCAGCATGCAAAAAGTGATGACATTTCAACAAACAAAGAGCAACGAAATATCAGCACATGAAAAGCAACGAAATTCCAGCACACAAAAAGCTCCGAATTTTAGCACACAAAAAGCGATGAAAATTCAGCATGTGAAAAGTGACAAAAATTCAGCACGCAAAAAGTAAGTAACAATCTGGGCAGTAAAATCAACGGAAATTCAGCACGCGTAAAGTGACGAAAATTCAGCACGCGAAAAGTGACAAAACTTCAGGACATGAAAAGCGACGGAAATTCTGTACACAAAAAGCGACGAAAATTCAGCATGCAAAAAGTGATGACATTTCAGCATGCGAAAAGCGACAAAATTCCAACACACGATAAGCGCCGAAATTTCAGCACACAAAAAGCGACGTAAATTCAGTATGAGAAAAGCGGCGATACATCAGGACGCATAATGAGACGAAATTTCAGGACGTGATAAGTGGCGAAATTTCAGCACACAAAAAGCGACAAAAATTCAGCACACGAAAAGTGAGGAACATTATGGACATTAAAACCAACGAAAATTCAGCTCGCGTAAAGTGAAGAAAATTCAGCACGCGAAAAGCGACGAAAATTCAGCACGCGAAATGCGACGAAAATTCCGCACATGAAAAGCGACAAAAAGTCAGCATGCAAAAAGTGACGACATTTCAGCAAGCGAAAAGCGACGAAATATCAGCACATGAAAAGCGACGATAATTCAGCATGCAAAATGTGACAACATTTCATCAAGCGAAAGCGACAAAATTACAGGACGCATAAAGCGACAAAATTTCAGGACATGAAAAGCAACAAAAAGCTCTGAATTTTAGCACACAAAAAGCGATGAAAATTCAGCATGTGAAAAGTGACAAAAATTCAGCACGCAAAAAGTAAGTATCAATCTGGGCGGTAAAATCAACGGAAATTCAGCACGCGTAAAGTGACGAAAATTCAGCACGCAAAAAGTGACGACATTTCAGCAAGCGAAAAGCGACGAAATATCTGCACAAGAAAAGCGACGCTAATTTAGCATGCAAAAAGTGACGACATTTCATCAAGCGAAAGCGACAAAATTACAGGACGCATAAAGCGACAACATTTCAGGTCATGAAAAGCGACGCAATTCCAGCACACAAAAAGCACCGAAATTTCAGCACATAAAAAGTGGCGAAAATTCAGCATGTAAAAAGCGACAAAAATTCAGCACGCAAAAAGTGAGGAACATTCTGGACGTTAAAACCAATGAAAATTCAGCACGCATAAAGTGATGAAAATTCAGCATGGGAAAGCAACAAACCTTCAGGAAACGAAAAGCGACGGAATTCCGCACACGAAAAGCGACGAAAATTCAGGAATGTAAAAAGTGACGAAATATCAGCACACGAAAAGCGACGAAAATTCAGCACGGAAAAAGTGACGATATTTCAGCATGCGAAAAGTGACGAAATTACAGGACGAATAAAGCTACGAAAATTCAGCTAGCGAAAAGTCACAAAAATACAGCACACGAAAAGAGAGTAACATTCAGGACGTTAAAACCAACGAAAATTCAGCACGCGTTAAGTGACGAAAATTCAGCATGCGTAAAGTAACTATAATTCAGCACGCGAAAAGCAACAAACCTTCAGGACATGAAAAGCGACGAAAATTCAGCACGCAAAAAGTGACGACATTTCAGCATGCGAAAAGCGACGAAATTACAGGAAGAAAAAAGCGACGAAATTTCAGGACATGAAAAATCTGGGGGGTAAAATCAACGGAAATTCAGCACGCGTAAAGTGACGAAAATTCAGCAGGCGAAAAGTGACAAAACTTCAGGACATGAAAAGTGGCGAAATTTCAGCACACGAAACGCGACAAAAATTCAGCACGTGAATAGAGAGGAACATTCAGGACGTTAATACCAACCAAAATTCAGCACGCGTTAAGTGACGAAAATTAAGCACGCGAAAAGTGACAAACCTTCAGGACGTGTAAATCGACGGAAATTCCGCACGCCAAAAGTGACGGCATTTCAGCAAGCGAAAAGAGACAAAATTACAGGACGCATAAACCGACAAAATTTTAGAACGTGAAAAGCGACGCAATTCCAGCACACAAAAAGCGCCAAAATTTCAGCATATAAAAAGTGGCGAAAATTCAGCATGTGAAAAGCGACAAAAATTCAGCACGAAAAAAGTGAGGAACATTCTGGACGTTAAAACCAATCAAAATTCAGCACGCATAAAGTGACAAAAATTCAGCATGGGAAAGTGTCAAACCTTCAGGAAGCGAAAAGCGATGGAATTCCGCACACGAAAAGCGACGAAAATTCAGCATGCGAAAAGCGACAAAATTACAGGAATGTAAAAAGTGACGAAATATCAGCACACGAAAAGCGACGAAAATTCAGCACGCAAAAAGTGACGAAATTTCAGAACGTGAAAAGTGGCGAAATTACAGGACGAATAAAGCTACGAAAATTCAGCTAGCGAAAAGTCACAAAAATACAGCACACGAAAAGAGAGTAACATTCAGGACGTTAACACCAACGAAAATTCAGCACGCGTTAAGTTACGAAAATTCAGCATGCGTAAAGTAACTATAATTCAGCACGCGAAAAGCAACACACCTTCAGGACATGAAAAGCGACGGAAATTCCACACGCGAAAAGTGAAGACATTTCAGGACGGGAAAAGCGACAAAATATCAGCACCCGAAATGCGACGAAAATTCAGCACGCAAAAAGTGATGACATTTCAGCATGCGAAAAGCGACAAAATTACAGGACGAATAAAGCGACGAAATTTCAAGACATGAAAAACGACGAAATTACAGCACACGAAAGGCGCTGAAATTTAAGCACACAAAATGCGACGTAAATTCAGCATGTGAAAAGTGGCGAAATTTCAGCACATGAAAAGCTACGAAAATTCAGCACACAAAAAGTAACGACATTTCAGCATGCTAAAAGTGACGAAATTACAGGACGCATAAAGGGACGAAATTTCAGGACGTGAAAAGTGAAGATATTCCAGCACACGAAAAGCGCAGAAATTTCAGAACAGGAAAAGCGCAGAAATTTTACCACACAAAAAGCGACGAAATTTCAGCATGTGAAAAGAGCCGCAGGACGCATAAAGGGACAACATTTCAGAACATGAAGGCGAAATTTCAGCACACGAAAAGCGACGAAAATTCAGCAGGCAGAAAGTGACGATATTTCAGCATGCAAAAAGCGACCAAATTTCAGAATGTGAAAAGCTACGAAAATTCAGCTTGCGAAGTCACAAAAATGCAGCACATGAAAAGAGAGTAACATTCAGGACGTTAAAAACAACGAAAATTCAGCACGCATAAAGTAACGACAATTCAGCACGCGATAAGCGACAAACCTTCAGGACGCGAAAAGCGACAGAAATTCCACATGCGAAAAGTGACGACATTTCAGGACGTGAACAGCGACGAAATGTCAGCGCACGAAAAGCGACGAAAATTTAGCACGCAAAAAGTGACGAAATTACAGGATGCATAAAAGGGACGAAAAATAAGGACGTGAAAAGTGAAGAAATTTCAGCACACAAAAAGCGCCAAAATTTCAGCACACAAAAAGCGACGAAAATTCAGCATGAAGTCCCGAGCGCGTCTCCGGGAAAGGCCGCGCCGATTCTTGCTGTTAGGCCACGGGGGAGGCGACCTGGAAATAGTCGCCTCTCCGTGGAGGAGGCAGCCGAAACGGTTTCCCCCTCAACCCCCCACACCACCCCCCACACAAAACACACAAAGACACATTAAAAACATACTTTAAAACATAAATTAAAAATTAAAAAAGTTGAAAAAACTAACGTGCTGCTGACAGGGCTGCCGCCATTGCAGCGCCCCCACCGAATAGGGAGGAACATTCAGGACGTTAAAACCAGCGAAAATTCCGCACGCGTAAAGTGACGAAATTTCAGCTCACAAAAAGCGACGTAAATTCAGCATGTGAAAAGTGACGAAACATCAGGGCGCATAAAGCGACGAAATTTCAGAACGTGAAAAGTGGCGAAATTTCAGCACATGAAAAGCTACGAAAATTCAGCTTGCAAAAAGTCACAAAAATTCAGCACACGAAAAGAGAGCAACATTGAGGACGTTAAAACCAACAAAAATTCAGCACACGTAAAGTGACGAAAATTCAGCACACGTAAAGTGACGAAAATTCAGCACGCGTAAAGTAACGACAATTCAGCATGTATAAAGCGACAAAACTTCAGGACGCGAAAAGCGACAAAAATTTAACACTCGAAAATTGATGACATTTCAGGACGAGAAAAGCGACGAAATGTCAGCACACGAAAAGCGACGAAAATTGAGCACGCAAAAAGTGCTCATTACAAGACTCATAAAGGGACGAAATTTCAGGACGTGAAAAGTGAAGAAATTCCAGCACACAAAAAGCGCCAAAATTTCAGCACACAAAAAGCGACGAAAATTCAGCATGTGAAAAGTGACGAAACATCAGGACGCATAAAGCGACAAAATTTCAGAACGTGAAAAGTGGCGAAATTTCAGCACACGAAAACCATCAAAAATTCAGCACGCAAAAATTGAGGAACATTCTGGACGTTAAAACCAATGAAAATTCAGCACGCATAAAGTGACGAAAACTCAGCACGGGAAAAGCGACAAACCTTCAGGAAGCGAAAAGCGACGGAATTACGCACACGAAAAGCGACGAAAATCACCATGTGAAAAGAGACGAAACATTAGGACGCATAATGCGACAACATTTCAGAACGTGAAAAGTGGCGAAATTTCTGCACATGAAAAGCTACGAAAATTCAGCTCGTATAAAGTGACGCGATTTCAGCATGCGAAAAGCGACAAAATTACAGGACGTAAAATACGACGAAATATCAGCACAAGAAAAGCGACGAACATTCAGCACACAAAAAGTGCCGATATTTCAGTGTGCGAAAAGCGACGAAATTACAGGACGAATAATGCGACAAAATTTCAGGACATGAAATACAACTAAATTCCAGCACACGAATGGCGCCGAAATTTCTGCACACAAAAAGCAACGGAAGTTTAGCATGTGCAAAGCGACAAAACATCAGGACGCATAAAGCGACGAAATTTCAGAAAGACAAAAGTGGCGAAATTTCAGCACATGAAAAGCTATGAAAATTCAGCTTGCGAAAAGTCACAAAAACGCAGCAAACGAAAAGAGAGGAACATTCAGGATGTTAAAACCAACAAAAATTCAGCACACGTAAAGTGACAAAAATTCAGCACACGTAAAGTAACGACCATTCAGCACGCGAAAAGCGACAAACCTTCAGGACGCGAAAAGCGACCGAATTTCCACACGCGAAAAGTGACGACATTTCAGGACGTGAAAAGCGACGAAATGTTAGCACACAAAAAGCAACGAAAATTTTGCACGCAAAAAGTGACGACATTTCAGCACGCGAAAAGCGACGAAATTCAGCATGTGAGAAGAGACGAAACACCAGGACGCATAAAGCAACGAAATTTCAGAACGTGAAAAGTGGCGACATTTCAGCACACAAAAAGCGACAAAAATTCAGCATGCGAATAGGGAGGAACATTCCGGACGTTAAAACCAACGAAAATGTAGCATGCATAAAGTGACGAAAATTCAGCACGGGGAAAGCGACAAACCTTCAGGACGAGAAACGCGACGGAAATTCCGCACGTGAAAAGTGACAACATTTCACGACGTGAAAAGCGACGAAATATCAGCACACGAAAAGCGATGAAAATTCAGCACTCAAAAAGTGACGATATTTCAGCATGCAAAAAGCCACGAAATTACAGGACACATAAAGCGACGAAATTTCAAGACATGAAAAACGATGAAATTCCATCACACGAAAACTGCCGACATTTCAATACACAAAATTTGAGTATAGGAGCAGGGAGGTTCTACTGCAGTTGTACAGGGTCTTGGTGAGACCACACCTGGAGTATTGCGTACAATTCTGGTCTCCAAATCTGAGGAAGGACATTATTGCCATAGAGGGAGTGCAGAGAAGGTTCACCAGACTGATTCCTGGGATGTCAGGACTGTCTTATGAAGAAAGACTGGATAGACTTGGTTTATACTCTCTAGAATTTAGGAGATTGAGAGGGGATCTTATAGAAACTTACAAAATTCTTAAGGGGTTGGACAGGCTAGATGCAGGAAGATTGTTCCCGATGTTGGGGAAGTCCAGGACAAGGGGTCACAGCTTAAGGATAAGGGGGAAATCCTTTAAAACCGAGATGAGAAGAACTTTTTTCACACAGAGAGTGGTGAGTCTCTGGCACAGAGGGTAGTTGATGCCAGTTCATTGGCTATATTTAAGAGGGAGTTAGATGTGGCCCTTGTGGCTAAGGGGATCAGGGGGTATGGAGAGAAGGGAGGTACGGGATACTGAGTTGGATGATCAGCCATGATCATATTGGCGGTGCAGGCTCGAAGGGCCGAATGGCCTACTCCTGCACCTAATTTCTATGTTTCTATGTTTCTATGAAATGCGACAAAAATTCAGCATGCGAATAGGGAGGAACATTCAGGACATTAAAACCAACGAAAATTCAGCACGCGTAAAGTGACGAAAATTCAGCACACGAAAAGCGACGAAAATTCAGCATGTGAAAAGCGCCAAAACATCAGGACGCATAAAGCGACGAAATTTCAGAACGAGAAATGTGGCTAAATTTCAGAACACGAAAAGCAATGAAAATTCAGCATGTGAATAGTGACAAAAATTCAGCACGCGAAAAGAGAGGAACATTCAGGCCGTTAATACCAACGATAATTCAGCACATGTAAAGTGACAAACTTCAGCACGTGAAAAGCTACATAAATTCCGCACGCGAAAAG
Source organism: Leucoraja ocellata (assembly GCA_036785375.1). NCBI lineage: Eukaryota > Metazoa > Chordata > Chondrichthyes > Rajiformes > Rajidae > Leucoraja > Leucoraja ocellata. Next base: position 60,597 of record JAWMAR010002305.1, read on the forward strand.
CGACGAAATATCAGCACACGAAAAGCTAAGAAAATTCGGCACGTAAAAAGTGACGATGTTTCAGCATGCAAAAAGCGACGAAATTCCAGGACCAATAATGCGACGAAATTTCAGAACATGAAATACAACTAAATTCCAGCACACGAAAGGCGCCAAAATTTCAGCACACAAAAAGCGATGTAAATTCAGCATGTGAAAAATGACGAAACATCAGGACGCTCAAAACGACGAAATTTCAGGACATGAAAAGTGACGAAAAGTGACGGAAGGACATTATTGCCATAGAGGGAGTGCAGAGACGGTTCACCAGACTGATTCCTGGGATGGCAGGACTGTCTTATGAAGAAAGACTGGATAGACTTGGTTTATACTCTCTAGAATTTAGGAGATTGAGAGGGGATCATAGAAATTTTCAAAATTCATAAGGGGTTGGACAGGCTAGATGCAGGAAGATTTTTTCAAGCAGAGAGTGGTGAATCTCTGGAACTCTCTGCCACAGAGGGTAGTTGAGGCCAGTTCATTGGCTATATTTAAGAGGGAGTTAGATGTGGCCCTTGTGGCTAAGGGAATCAGGGGGTATGGAGAGAAGGCAGGTACGGGATACTGAGTGGATGATCAGCCATGATCATATTGAATGGTGGTGCAGGCTCGAAGGGTCGAGTGGCCTACTCCTGCACCTAATTTCTATGTTTCTATGTTTCTATGAAAAACGACGAAATTCCAGCACACGATAAGCGGCGAAATTTCAGCACACTAAAAGCGACGAAAATTTAGCATGCGAAAAACGACGAAACATCAGGACGCGAAAAGAGTCGGAAATTCTGCAGGAGAAAAGTGATGAAATTTCAGGACATGAAAAGTGACGAAACATCAGCATGCAAAAAGCAACAAAATTACTGGATGCATAAAGCGATGAAATTTCAGGACATGAAAAGCGACGAAAATTCAGCACGTGAAAAGAGAGGAACATTCAGGACATTAAAAACGACAAAATTCCAGTACACGAAAAGCGGCAAAATTTCAGCACACTACAATTGACGAAAATTCAGCATGCAAAAAGCCACGAAACATCAGGATGCATAAAGTGACGAAATTTCAGAACGAGAAAAGTGGCGAAATTTCAGCACACGAAAAGCGACAAAAATTCAGCACGTGAAAAGAGAGGAACATTCAGGACATTAAAAGCAACGAAAATTCAGCATGCGTAAAGTGAAGAAAATTCAGCATGCGAAAATCGACAAACCTTCAGGACGCGAAAAGCGACAGAAATTCCGCACGCGAAAAGTGACGAAATTTCAGGACATGAAAAGTGACGAAATTCCAGCACACGAAAAGCGCCAAAATTTCACCACCTAAAAAGCAACGAAAATTCAGGTGACAAAAGACCTTCAGGATGCATAAAGCGACAAAATTTCAGAACGTGAAAAGTGACGAAAGTTCAGCACACAAAAAGCAACAAAAATGAAGAGAGGAACATTCCTATGTTTAAACCAACGAAAATTGAGCACGCGAAAAGTGATGAAAATTCAGCAGATGAAAAATGATAAACTTTCAGTACGAGAAAAGTGACAGAAATTCCGCATGCGACAAGTGACGACATTTCAGCATGGGGAAAGCCACAAAATTACAGTACGCATAAAGCGACGAAATTTCAGCACACAAAAAGCGACGAAAATTCAGCATGCAAAATGTGCCGAAACTTCAGGATGCATAAAGCGACGAAATTTCAGAACGAGAAAAGTGGCGAAATTTCAGTGCACGAAAAGCGACGTGAATTCAGCATCAGAAAAATGACAATAATTCAGCACGCGAAAAGAGAGGAACATTCAGGACGTTAAAACCAACAAAAATTCAGCACGTGAAAAGCGAGGTAAATTCCACATGCAAAATGTGACGAAATTTCAGGACATGAAAAGTGACGAAACATCAGCACAGGAAAAGTTACGAAAATTTAGCACGCAAAAAGTGACGATATTTCAGCATATGAAAAGCAACAAAATTACTGGATGCATAAAGTGATGAAATTTCATGACATGAAATGTGACGAAATTCCACCACACGAAAAGCGCCGAAATTTCAGCACACAAAAAGCAATGAAAATTCAGCATGCGAAAAGCGACGAAACATCAGGACGCATAAAGCGACGAAATTTCAGAATGTGAAACGCGACGAAAATTTAGCACGCGAAAAGCGGTGAAAATTCAGCATGAGAAAAGCGACGAACCTTCATGACGCGTAAAGCGATGACAATGAAGCACGCAAAAAAACGAAGAAAATGCAGCTTGCAAAAAGTGACAAAAATTCAGCACTCAAAATGCGACGTTATTTTAGGACAAGTAAAATGATGAAATTTCAGGACGTGAAAGTCGACGAAATTCCAGCACATGAAAAGCGCCGAAATTTCTGCACAAAAGAGCGACAAAAATTCAGCATGCGAAAAACGACGACACATCAGGATGCATAAAGCGATGACATTTCAGAATGTGAAATTCAGCAATATTTTCAGCACATGTAAAGTGACGAAAATTCAGCATGCAAAAAGCAACAAACCTGCAGGACGCGAAAAGCGATGGAAATTCCGCACGCAAAAAGTGACGAAAATTCAGCATGCGAAACGCAACGAAAATTCAGCATGCGAAAAGTGGCAAACCTTCAAGACGCGAAAAGCAATGACAATGAAGCAGGCAAGAAGCTACGAAAATTCAGGACGCATAAAGTGACAACATTTCAGAACGTGAAAAGCAACAAAATTTCAGCACATGAAAAGCAATGAAAATTCAGTAAGCGAAAAGCGACTAAAATTCAGCATGCGAAAAGAGAGGAACCTTCAGGACACGAAAAGCGATGAAAATGATGCACGCGATAACCAACATAAATTCAGGACGCAAAATGTGATGAAACATCAGGACGCACAAAACTACAAAATTTCAGGAGGTAAAAAATGACGAAATTTCAGCACACGAAAAGCGATGAAAATTCAGCCTGCAAAAATCGATAAAAATTCAGCATGTGAAAAGTGACGAACCTTCAGGACGCGAAAAGCAACAAACATTCAGCAGTCGAAAAGTGACAAAATTTCAGAACATGAAAAGCGATGAAAATTTATCCTGCGAAAAGCGACGGAAATTCAGCACGTGAAATGTGACAAACCTTCAGGATGCCAAAAGTGACGGAAATTCAACACGTGAAAAGCAACGAAAATTCAGGGCCTGATAGGCGACAAAAATTCAAAATGCCAAAAGCTACATAAATTCAGAATGCGAAAAGCGAAGAAGTTTCAGGATGCACAAATAATCTAAATTACAGGACGCGATAAGCGACAAAATTTTAGCACAGGAAAAGCGACAAAAATTAAGCATGTGAAAAGCAACAAAAATTCAGCACACGAAAAACGACAAACCTTCAGGATGCGAAAAGCGATGAAAATTCGGGACGCCAAAAGTGACGAAAATTCAGGACATGAAATGTGACAAAAATTCAGGACGTGAAACGCAACTAATTTTCAGGATGCAAAAGCGACGAAAATTCAGCACCTGAAAAGTGACGAAAATTCAGCACATGAAAAGTGATGAAAATTCAGCACATGAAAAGCGACTAACCTTCAGCATGCGAAAAGCTACAAACATTCAGCACGTGAAAAGTGACGAAAATTCATCATAGGAAAAGCGACAAAATTTCAGGATGCGAAAAGCGCCGAACCTCCGGAGATATAAGGCGACAAATATTCAGCACGCGAAAAACGACGAAAATGCAGGGTACAAAAAGCGACAAAATTTCAGGACACAAAAAGTGACAAAATTTCGGAATAGAAAAAGTGACGAACCTTCAGGATGTGAAAAGCGACAAAAATTCAGGACATGAAGAGCGACGCAATTTCAGGAGGTGAAAAGCGACGAAATTGCAGCACATAAAAAGCGCCAAAATTTCAGCACGTGAAAAGCGACCAATATTCAGCACGCGAAAAGTGACGAAAATTCAGGACGTGAAAGGCAACGAAAATTAAAAACACCAAAGGGAACGTAAATTCAGGACATGAAAAGCGACAAAAGTACAGGATGCATAATGCTAGCTCGATGGCTACATATAGGGGAGGGTGGCTAGAAATAGGAGCGGTTTAGGGAAAGGCACCTGTAAATACTGAATTAGGGTAGGGCATGTATACGGGAGGAGGATTTATGGGAGGGTACCTTTAAACTGAATTAGGAAGGCATCTGAAAATGGTGAATTAGGGGAGGGCACCTTTAAATGGTGCAGCAGGGAAGCAACTGTAATTAAGGGTAGATTTAGGGGAAAGCACCTATAAATGAGAAATACAATATGAGCAACAACACCAATTGAAGCTTTACAACAACTGGTGCGATGTTACACCAATCCACATAAGAAATCTCATATAATTATTTCCCTCACATTAATGTAGTCTCACGTACACATCCGAGGTACAGTAAAAAGCTTGAGTCGCGAGCTAACCAGTTAGCAGAAAGACAAAACATCATCACAATTGAGCCAACCAGATGCTTACATCCTGTATAACCTGGTAGCTGGCTAAGTGGCTACATACTGGATAGCTCGGTAGATAGCAAGACTGAGCTACATACTGGATATCTAGGTGGCTAACTAGATTGAGCTACATAAATGGATAGCTAAATAGATAGCTAGATAGCTAGACTGAGCAACATACTAGATAGCTAGGTAGCTAGCTAAGATGAGTTACATACTGGAAAACTAGGTAGCTAGTTGGCTACATATAGGGGAGGGTGCCTAGAAATATGGGGGGGGGGGGGGGGGGGGGGTAGGTAGACAAAGGCACCTGTAAATGAGGATTTATGTTAGGGCATGTAAATGGGAGGGGGGATTTAGGGGAGGGCACCTTTAAATGGTGCAGTAGGGAAGGCATCTGTAAATTTAGCGTAGATTTCAGGGAGATCACCTGAAAAGGAAAAATACAAGATGAGCAACAACAATTTTAAATGGTGCAGTAGTGAAGCATCTGTAAATTAAGGGTAGATTTAGGGGAAAGCTAACCAGTTAGCAGAAAGACAAAACATCTCAAAACATGGATAGCTAGGTAGCTAGCTAGACTGAGGTTACATACTGGAAAACTAGGCAGCTAGCTAGAATGAGCCAGATACTGGATTGCTCACTAGATGGGTACATGTTGGGAAGGGTGCAAGAATACATACTGAATTGCTAGGTAGCTAGCTAGAGTGAACTATATACTGGATAACTAGGTAGCTAACTAGATTGAGCTACATACTTGGATAGCTAGATAGCTAGACTGAGCAACATACTGGATAGCTAGGTAGCTAGCTAGGCTGAGGCTACATACTGGAAAACTAGGTAGCTAGCTACAATGAGCCACATACTGGATTGCTCACTAGATGGGTACATATTGGGGAGGGTGCCTGGAAATAGAGGGGGTTAGGGAAGGGCACCTGTAAATGTGGATTTAGAGTAGGGCTTGTAAATGGGAGGGGTATTTAGGGGAGGGCACCTTTAAATGGTGAATTAGGAGGGCATCTGTAAATGGTGAATTAGAGGAGGGCACCTTTAAATGGTGCAGTAGGGCAGCATCTGTAAATTTAGCATAGATTTCGGGGAGATCACCTGTAAAGGAACAATACAAGATGAGCAACAACAACAACTGAAGCTTTACAACAACAACTGGTGTGTTGTTACACCAATACACAGAACAATCTCATATAATTCTTTCCCCCTCATTAATTTATTCTCACGTGTACCGAGGTACAGTGAACAGCTTTAGTTGCCAGCTAACCAGTTAACAGAAAGACAAAACATGATTAGATTAGATTAGATTAGATTAGACGTTATTAATCCCCTTATTCAGGGGAAATTCAGATGTCCTTGCAGCACACTAATAAAAATACAACATAGTATTCATGAAGAAATTCAACACCAAACATAAAACATCCCCCCACAGTGATTCCCACTGTGGGGGAAAGCACAAAGTCCAGTCCCCATCCTCTTGTCCACCCAAAGTCGGGCCTATCGAGGCCTCCACAGTCGCCGCCACGACGCCCGATGTTCTCGCCGGGTTATGTTATTCGGGCGTCGGGAGAACCCCCAGTGGCTTGGGGTGCCAGGAACGGCCGCCTTCCCACCGGAGCCCGCGGCTTCCAAGCCAAACAGACCGCGCCAGACGGATCACAATTCAGCCAGCTAAATAGCTACATACTGGATAGCTAGGTAGCTAACTAGATGGCCATATACTGGATAGCTAGGTAGCTAACTAGATGGCCATATACTGGATAGCTAGGTAGCTAACTAGATGGCCATATACTGGATAGCTAGGTAAATAGCAAGACTGAGCTACATACTGGATAGCTAGGTAGCTAGATACAGTGATCTACATAGTGTACAGCTAGGTAGCTAACTAGATGGCCATATGCTGGATAGCTAGGTAGCTAACTAGATGCCTATATACTGAATAGCTAGGTAGCTAACTAGATGCCTATATACTGGATAGCTAGGTAGCTAACTAGATGCCTATATACTGGATAGCTAGGTAAATAGCAAGACTGAGCTACATACTGGATAGCTAGGTAGCTAGCTAGAGTGATCTACATAATGGACAGCTAGGTTGATACTAAGACTGACCTACCAACTGGATAACCAGGTAGCTAGCTACATGGCTACAGACTGAATAGCTAGCTACATACTGGTGTTTCATAGTTACAAACAACTGAATTGGAAGAATAGCACCTCATATTTCGCTTGGGCAGCTTACACCCCAGCATTGACTTCTCTAACCTCAAGTAACCCTTGCTTTCCCTCTCTCTGTTCCTCCCCACACTTTATGGTTCTGCTAGTTTCCCTGTTTGTATCTCTTTCATGACCAGCAATAAACCATTATGGGCTCCACCTTCCCTGGGCCATCATTTTGGCCAGATTTGTTCTGTCCCTTCCCATACCTCTCATTTCCCTTTCACCTGTCTCTCAGTCTGAAGAAGCGTCTCGAACCAAAACAATACCTTTTCTCCAGATATGCTGCCAGCCCCGCTGGGTTGCTCAAGCTTTTGTGTCGATCTTCGGTGAAAACCAGCATCTGCCGTTCCTTCCTCGGTGCGGATTCGGTGGGTAGAAGGGGCCGTCAACACACTGTATCTCGAAATTAAACTTAACCAATCAGCATTGATATCCAGCTCATTTATTTACATTATATACATAAATTGACTTGGCATAACAGTTTAAACTATCTCTCTTCTGCGATCATCGGCAGTCAGTCGAAAAGAGTTTGACTGTCCTCTCCATAGGGTCGTCCACTTGTGGGTCTGCAGGCCAATCCATGATCCACATACCTTGGTGCAACGTGGGCAGTGGAGACAGGTGGCGGTTGGCAGTTGTTGAGCCTCCTTCTCTCTCTCTCCTTACACTGCTGTCACTTTGTCTCGGCGAACGGCATGGTTCAATTTTGTGAGTGCAGCGCATTCCTGCATGAACATCCTCCAGGAATGCATGTCTAGTGCAATGCAGTCCCAGTTGCTTGATGTGATGTGGAATTTCTTCAAACTCTTCTAGGTGTTGTCCTTGAAGTTTTTCTTTGGCTCGCCGACCTTCCTTCAGTTGAGAGTACAGGATTTATTTAGGGAGACATGTGTTGAACATGGGGATGATATGGCCAGTCCATTGAAGTTGGTGGTGCATTATTGTGGTGGTGATGCTGGTCATGTTGGCTTCCTCCTAAATGCTGATGTTGGTGCGTTTGTCCTTCCAGCTGATCCACAGAATTTTTCGTAAGGATCTTCGATGATATTGCTCCAGGGCTCTCAGATGCCTGCTGTAGGTGGTCCATTACTCAACTCCATACAACAGGGTGTTAGAGGACAACGGCTCTGTAGACCAACAGTTTTGTTAGAGCCTTTAGGTCTCGGCCTTCATAGACTCTTCTCCTGAGTCTGGCGTAGGCTCCGCTGGCACAACTCAGGCGATGGTTGCCCTCAGCGTCGATGTCAGGTTTTGAGGAAAGAATGCTGCCAGGGTTGGGGAAGTGGTCAACATTTTCAAGAGTGGTGTCGTTCACTTTTAGACAGCTGGTTGGGTGGAGGTTGATGTGGGACATGGGTCTAGGCCCATGGCTCTGTATGCCTTGGCAAAGGCATTCAGGATGCCCTGGATGTCTTCTGCAGAGTATGCTGCATTGGCTCAGCCGTCCGCGTGAAGAAGCTCCATGATGGCGGTGTTACTGACTTTGCTCTTGGCCTTCAACCTATTAATAGTGATAATGTGCGAGGGTCGTTGGTCAGTGCAGACTCGGTGTGCATGTTTCCACGCTGTATCTCTAAACTAAACTAAATTATTTACACCTGGGATCTTCAAAGGAGGAGTTGTGGTGATCACAGGCTTCTTTCTGCAGTTCACATTTGCCTTAAGCAGTGCTGACAGTGCAGATTTCTCCCGGGCAGCTCAACTTTGAGCTTGAAGAAGTGATGATAGCAGAATATCCTGGCGGCCATTCTTTTTCAGTGTATGTGTGCGTGTCTTTGAACTTGTCAGCATCCTGGAAAACCAAACATTGTACCTGATACACCTTGGTGTATAATGTGTAATCATCACATATTAATTCCAAAACAGATTTGAAAATGTCAATTGTTTATTTAGTACAAGACAATTCCAGGATAAAGTGTCAACAACTTAAAATAAAGGGTAACTTCTTCAGGATAGAAATTAGATATTTCTTAACTCAGATTATTTTTCAAGGGTTGAAAAAATTCAGCTGTTAATTGCATTCGAGCAAGATCAACATATAATTGATTCTAAGAAATAATGTCTACTCTAGTGGGGAAGGATACATGTTGGTGGAATTTGGGGAGTACAGTCTTCAGGTTGGAGTGATTGAAGTCACCCGCAACAATGAAGGCTGCCTCGGGGTTTGTGCGTCTGTTGTTTGCTAATGGCAGTATGCAGCTCTTTCATTGCAAGCTTGGCATTAGCATCAGGAGGGATATAGGCTGCAGTCACAACAGTGGAGGTGAACTCTCTGGGCAGATAGAACGGTCTGCATCTAACCAAGAGGAACTCAAGGTTAGCTGAGCAGTGACTCTCGATGACGGTGGAGTCCGTGCACCATGCTTTGTTTACATACATGCACAGACCCCCACCTCTGGTCTTACCAGAGTCTGATGCCCTGTCTGCTCGGAGTAAATGACGCCCCGATAGCTGGATGGCGCTGTCAGGAACGCCAGTGTTGAGCCAAGTTTCCGTGAGGATCAGGATATTGCAGTCCTTGATCCGGTTGTGGGAGGTGATCCTTAGCCGGAGTTCATCCATTTTGTTTGCCAGTGAGCGCACGTTGGCGAGGAAAAGGCTAGGAATCGCTACCCTGTGTGGGCCTAGCTCTAACCTGGCCTTTAACCCACCTCTGCGTCCCCGGCGGTGTTTCCGTACGCGTCGCCGTCTGTTGGTGCTTCTGGTGGGCCGAGCTGGCTTGGTGCGCGCTGGTGTTCTGCCGCTCCGTTGCTCCGCTTCTGCGTTACTCCGCAGGCGGTCTTCAGCCCCGCGGCTCTGCTGATGGTCTCCAGCCCCAGGGCTTACCTGGCGTTCTCCAGCCCAGCGGGTCGGGTGGCGTTCTCCAGCTCCACGGGTGGGGTGGCGGTCTCCAGCTCTGCGGCGTTTTCCAGCTCCACGGGTGGGGTGGCGTTCTCCAGCTCCGCGGTGTTCTCCAGCTCCGGGACTCACCTGGCGTTCTCCAGCTCCACGGGACGGTTGGGCTCCGGGGGTCGGGTGAAGACCGGGAGTCGGGTGAGGACCGGGGATCCGGTGAGGGCCGGGAGTCGGGTGAAGACCGGGAGTCGGGTGAGGACGGGGGATCCGGTGAGGGCCGGGAGTCGGGTGAGGGCCGGGGATCCGGTGTGGGCCGGGAGTCGGGTGAGGGCCGGGGATCCGGTGAGGGCTGGGAGTCGGGTGAGGGCCGGGGATCCGGTGAGGGCCGGGAGTCGGGCGAGGGCCGGGGATCCGGTGAGGACCGGGAGTCGGGCGAGGGCCGGGGATCCGGTGAGGGCCGGGAGTCGGATGAGGGCCGAGGGTCGGTTGGGCTCCGCGGGTCGGATGGCCGTCTCCAACCCCGCGACTCACCTGGCGGTCTCCAGTCGGGTGCTCTGTTGCTCTGATGAGCTCAAACGGATGAGGGAGATCATCCAAAAAGTTGTTGCAGCCGCAGGAACCGAAGTCCAGAAGTTCCTGTCGGCTGTACGAGATGAATACAAGACTGCTCCGAGTGAGCAGCCTTGAAGCAGGTAAGGGGATCGTCGCTATTTTTCCCAATCTAGGGAGACACAGGGCGTCGCGGTGTGCCCGCGCCGCGCCATTTTAGATAAAAAGGTGTTGAACCGGCCGACCCTTGTATGGAGCCGGTTCAGGGCAACCCACTCTTTGCAGGGCAGGTCCGAGCCGGGTGGGGCTGTGGTGTTCGGTGCAACCGTGAATTGAGGAGGTCGGGAAGTCTGTTCCCAGCTGGTTCTCCAAGCTCCTAGTGTGTTGAAACCGGAGCCACAGAAGTGGCGACGAGATGACAGGCGTTGAGGTCCCAGTTGCTGTGAGTCCTGGGCGAGGTGGTGCAAAGGATGTTTTGCATCTGATGGGGCCTTGCACACCAGCCTGTGGGTGAAGTACTCTCTGTGAAGCTTGGCGGGTGTGATACCTGCGAGCACCGGCAGAAGATCCGTCTGAGTTGGACGTAGGCAGCCGGTGATGAACCGTATGGTGTCGTTGAGGATGGCGTCTAGCTTGCTAGTATGAGCGCTGCTGCATCATGCTGGGGCAGTGTACTCAGCGGCACTGTACACGAGTGCAAGAGCACTGGTTCATAGAGTAGATGTCCTGGCGCCCCATGAAGATCCAGCCAAGCAGTGCAGGAGGTTGTTCTGCACCGAGACTGTAGCATGGAGAGTTTCAAGATGTTGCTTGTAGGTCAGCTGCCGATCTAGTTTCAACCCAAGGTATGTAGGAAATGGGTTATAGGGTAGGGGTGACACATTGAGGGTGATGGTTAGCTGGCGTTGTGATTTCTTGTTCAGGTGAAAGGCCGTTGTGGTGGTTTTTGCCACACTCAGTTTTAGTCTCCAGGGCTTCAGGCAGCCCGCGACAAGTTCCATATCCACTGAAAGCACATCCTCCATGTTTGACCAACTCCTGTCCGAATGCAGTAGGGCCAGGTCATCTCCGTATACATACTGGCACTAGTTCGTGCATGGCAGGTCGCTGATAAAGAGATTGAACAGCATGGGAGCCAGTACCGAGCCTTGGGGGACTCCGTTTCTTAGCCGTTATAGTCGGCTAGATTGTCTATCGCTGGTCTTGAATACAAAACTGCAGTTGGCTGAGATGTTGGCATGGAACCGCACTAAATGGCAGTCAGGAATGGTGTGGAGGAGCTTCAAGATCAGGCCCTGGTGTTACACTGTACCATAGGCGGCAGTGAGGTCCACCAGTGTGAAGCCCAAATTGCCAACCTTTTCCAAACTGTCTTTGATGTTGTTGGTCAGCTTGACGTGTAGTGCAGCGTCCCGTACAGAAGCTTGTGCAGGACACAGAGGAATGAGATGGGCCGATGGTTCCTTGGGTCGTACACAAGCTTGTATTGGTGTTGGTAGCACAATGACGGTGGCTTTCCACCAGATCTTCGGAATGGACTGACCAATGAGGCAAGAGGAGTAGAACTCACGGAGCCAGACGTGGCATTTAGGACCGCAGTGTTTCAGGAATTCTGGGGGATGTTATCAGGACCCTGGGCTTTTCCGCATTTCAATTGAGTGATGACAGGAGAGGCTTCTGCAGAGGAAATGGCTGCTGACAGGAGCCCATCAACGCCTGGAGCTTTCCAAAGATTAGTGGTTTCCTGTTTGACAGAACGAGTATGATTCTTGTCTGTCTCTTTGAAGTGTCCGTTGGCCAGGAGCTGATGGGCGATGGAGTTGGCCGTTGACCATGACTTTGCGCGGTTACTTCGACTGGTGAGGCGATTGAAGGTCTTCCAAGCCACCCTACTGGAGTGTGTGAAGTTGATTCCTTGGACTGTCTCTTCCCACCGCTCTCTGCGCATCTTGTCAATGCGGATTGTCAGGTCCGTAGCCTTGGAGCCAGCCTCTTCGCCAGTATCAGCGTCCAGGAATGCATCGTAGCATGCGTCACACTCTTCGTCCCATGTGGGGATGTACCGGCAATGATAGCCACGAGGAATGGAACTCTTCGCTGCCCTGATGATGAGTTTACAGAAGGCTGAGTAGGCTTTGTCCAGATTGGTGGAGGTGTGGGTGGGAAGGCTGTCGATCCAGAAGTCCACCTGACTTGTGAACTGGTCCCACCTGGCCTTGCGGAAATTCCACCTCTTCGCAGGTTTGGTTGGGATCGGCTCGATGGGGTTGTCCGGGATAATCAGAGATGGGCGATGTTGTGATTTTGGGAAGTGATCCAGGATGATACGGTGTGAGGATGGTCCATTCAGGTTTGCAAAAGCCAAGTCAATGTTGGTAGTGGTGTTCCACCTGCCAGAGTGGAAGCTGTCCGGTTGTTTTGGGTCGTACAGGAGTTGAACGGCAGTAGCTGAGATCCAGTCTTCTAATGCAGCGGCATCTGAGTTAGTTGAACGGTAGCCCCGGGTGGTGCTGTGGCAGATAAAGTCTCCGGTGTAGATGCAGGACGAACCAAAGGTGGGGATGGAGTCTTTGTGGAGCTTGGTAGAAGGTGGCTTGTATACATTGATGACCGTAACACCTTCGACTTGCGTTGTTGCCCATTCCACGTCGCAGTCAGGAGGGGACACTGCAATCGCTTTCCATTTTGCCGTGTTCCTTACAAACGTGGCAATCCCGTGGGTGTCGCTCTTGGTGCAGGCAGCCAGGGTATAACCAGGAATCTTCAGATGGGAGCGATCACTTTTGTGAGTCTCTTGGAGCAGGATTGCAATGACTTTGTGGGTCTGTAGCAGATGTTTAATGATGGTGGTCTTGGCCTTGGTGAGGTTTTTCTGCATTCAGCTGCAGCAGGGTGATGTCATCCGGTTCGACATCTGTAGATGCCCCGCCCTAAAAAGGGCGCATGCTCCTGGTTGGCGCCGAGCTGCGGCGACTGAGGTTGCATTAGGGCTGCAAGCTGTTGTTGTTCATTGTTATTTCTGCTGCTGTCTCTGTTTGTTGTTGTTTGCCTGACTGAGGTCAGTTGACAGGGCTCACCATGGGGAGGTCGACAACATGAGCCCTATGTGTTATATAAATCGGTTATATACGTTTACACACAACATCCGGCTGGTTCAGCGGGTAGTTGGGGGTCGATGATTGGATCGAGCCGGGCCAGGAGAAGACGTTCCAGGAGCTTCTACGGGACACAGAGGAGTGAGATGGGCCGATGGTTCCTTGTGTCGTACACACGCTTGTTTGGATTTAGTAGCGCAATGACGGTGGCTTTCCACCAGATCTACGGAATGGACTGACCAATGAGGCAAGAGGAGTAGAACTCACGGAGCCAGACCTGGCATTTAGGACCGCAGTGTTTCAGGAATTCTGGGGGATGTTATCAGGACCCTGGGCTTTTCCGCATTTCAATTGAGTGATGACAGGAGAGAATTCTGCCGAGGAAAAGGCTGCTGACAGGAGCCCATCAACGCCTGGAGTTTTCCAAAGATTAGTGGTTTCCTGTTTGACAGAACGAGTATGATTCTTGTCCTTGTCTTTGAAGTGGCCGTTGGCCAGGAGCTGGTGGGCGATGGAGTTGGCCGTGACAGGTCAATGCTTTGGGCAGGTACTTTGACCAGTGATGCGATTGAAAGTCTTCCATGCCACCCTACTGGAGTGTGTCGATTCCTTGGACTATCTCTTCCCACCTTCCTCTGCACTTCTTGTCAAGGTGGATTGTCAGTTCCGTAGCCTTGGGGGCAGCCTCTTCGCCAGTTCAGCGTCCAGGAATGTGTCGTAGCATGCGTCACACTCTTCGTCCCATGTGGGGATGTACCGGCAATGATAGCCACGAGGAATGGAACTCTTCGCTGCCCTGATGAGGAGTTTGCAGAAGGCTGAGTAGGCTTTGTCCAGATTGGTGGAGGTGGGGGTGGGAAGGCTGTTGATCCAGAAGTCCACCAGACTTGTGAACTGGTCCTAACCGGCATTGCGGAAATTCCACCTCTTCGCAGGTTTGGCAGGGATCGGCTCGATAGGGTTGTCCGGGAAAATCAGAGATGGGCGATGTTGTGATTTCGGGAAGTGATCCAGGATGATACGGTGTGAGGATGGTCCATTCAGGTTTGCAAAAGCCAAGTCAATGTTGGTAGTGGTGTTCCACCTGCCACGGTGGCAGCTGTCCGGTTGTTTTGGGTCGTACAGGAGTTGAATGGCAGTAGCTGAGGCCCAGTCTTCTAATGCAGCGGCATCTGAGTTAGTTGAACGGTAGCCCCAGGTGGTGCTGTGGCAGATAAAGTCTCCAGTGTAGATGCAGGACGAACCAAAGGTGGGGATGGAGTCTTTGTGGAGCTTGGTAGAAGGTGGCTTGTATACATTGATGACCGTGACACCTTTGACTTGCGTTGTTGCCCATTCCACGTCAGAGTCAGGAGGGGAAACTGCAATTGCTTTCCATTTTGCCGTGTTCCTAACAAAGGTGGCAATCCCATGGGTGTCGCTCTTGGTGCAGGCGGCCAGGGTATAACCAGGGATCTACAGATGGGAGCTATCACTTTTGTGAGTCTCTTGAAGCAGGATTGCAATGACTTTGTGGGTCTGTAGCAGATGTTCAATGATGGTGGTCTTGGCCTTGGTGAGGTTTTTCCGCATTCAGCTGCAGCAGGGTGATGCCATCGGATTCGACATCTGTAGATGCCCCGCCCTAAAAAGGGCGCATGCTCCTGGTTGGAGCCGAGCTGCAGCGACTGAGCTCAGTTGACAGTGTTCACCACGTGGAGGTCGACAACATGAGCCCCATGTGTTATATAAAACAGGGTCGACAACATGAGCCCCATGTGTTATATTGAAGCTCTAAATGCTAAATTAGGTACATTTTTGTGGTGTTAACCAATGTTATTTAACGCTGCTCCTTTGGAGTTAGGATGTCAGAGAGAGATTATATTGAGAAATTATATTTATGCTTCGAAATGCGTTTGTGCATTTAATGTGGTGTTGCAGATTTAAGGAAAACACTGAGTACATTAGAATATAATTTATCTATTACTTTCATCTTAGTTATGTTGCCATTAGGGTACAATTTAGAACTGTACTTTTGGAAATTATTTTGTTTGACAAAGTTTTTATTAAAAGTTAAAATGGATCACATTCGTTTTGACTGTTTTATCACCTGTATTTATATTTGAGTGAAAATCGTGACCAAAAGATGGCCTGAAATTAAGGTACATGTTTACTGCCATAATGTCACTGCCATAATGTCTCTAGCATAGTGGCTACCAATGGTATTTAGCTGCACCTTGACCCACTGCACTCTATGGTAGCACAAGTATGCTGGCCACTAGCATTAAGGATGTAACACCCCAACCACTCCGCCCCTCTCCCATCAGGCAAGAGGTATTGAAGTTTGTAAACACACACCTCCAGATTGAGAGACAGTTTCTTTCCCGCTGTTATCAGGCAACTGAACCATCCTACCACCAATTAGAGAGCAGTCCTGATATACTTTCTACCTCATTGGAGATTCTTGGACTATCTTTAATCGGAGTTTCTCTTGCACTAAAGATTATTCAATTATTCCCTTTAACATGCATCTGTACACTGTTGAAGGCTCGATTGTAATCACGTATTGTCTTTCCGTTGATGATTTTGCACGCAACAAAAGCTTTACACGTGGAAATAAACTAAACTAACTGACTGGTTTTCAGTTGGAACTTGACTCTCCACAATGTATGTAATCCTGGTACAGATAAGTTTCAAGCAAGTTGTGGGCGTTGCACTTTATTTCAGTATTTTAATTATTGTTCCACTAAGTTATTAAATATATAGAACAAAGGACACAACAGCACAGGACCTGGCTCTTCAGCCCACCGTCTGTGCCGAACATTATGCCAAGACATACCCTTATCTACCTGCACATAATTCATATTCCTCCAATCACTGTAGAACAAAATGCTAATCTACAAGTCTCTTACTTGCACAATTGTACCGGCCTGCACCCCCAGCAAGCTCCAGGGGCTCCCACACATCTCCTTTAAGCTTTACCCCTAACACCTTAAAGATGGGAGAGATAGATCAGCCATGATTGAATGGCGGAATAGACTTGATGGGCTGAATGGCCTAATTCTACTACAATCACTTATGAGCTGAAAGCAAAGAATTCTCTTATTTAATATTTTCACCCAGGAAGTAGGTTTGGACTGTCTACCTCATCTATGTCTCTCACATAATTGAATTTACTTCTAACCAGTCACGCCGCATCATCTGGCTTTCCAGAGAAAACAATCTAAGTGTCCAACCTTTCCCTGGAGTTAATACCCTCTAATCCAGGCATTATTCTGGTAAGCCACCTCTCCACCCTTTCCAAAGCCTCCAAATCCTTCTTGTATTGGGACATCCAGCACTGCAGGCAACACTGTAAACGGGAAATGAGTTTGAAGAATGGACTCAACCCAAAATGTTGTGTATTGCTTTCCCCCCAGAGATGCTGCCTGACCCGCTGAGTTACTGCAGCTTTTTGAGATTGACTCCAAATTCAGCAAAACCAAAGTCCTATAAAGCTGCATCATGACTTCCGGACTCTTATACCCAATGCCTGGGGTAGGAGATTGCAACCTTCACGAGATCCACCGTTTCGACGAATGCAATCAACCTGGCGTCCACAAACAGAAGATCAAACATAACAAGTTGTCTAACAGCTTTGGGCTGTGCACGCCCTATGCAAGAAGAAGATACTCAATGCCCTGACCTATGAAAACAAACATACCATATGCCTTCATTTACTACACAAACCCATTGTAATGCCAATTGCTAGTTGTAGATTTGGACCACAAATTCACTCTGTACATCAATGCTGTTAAGGCAGTCATGCCATTGATTGTAGAAACAAAGAACTGCAGCTGCTGGTTAATACACAAAAGGACAAAGTGCTGGAGTAACTCAGCAAGTCAGGCAGCATCATCGTAGAACATGCACAGGTGACGTTTCAGTTTGAAATCCCATTATTGGTGTACCAATCCTTGTGAATGTTTCTTGCTTGTGTAGCAAGCTATATTCACAGAAGGCACCAAAATCCTTGGCATGCTGAAGAACCAAGAGGCCAGTGAAGATGAGGAAGTAAGAGGAGGATGTTAATAATAAAAGGTATTGTATAGGTTAATGAGTCTGAAACCTGATACATCTTAAACATCTGATGATCTATATCCCAGTTTGCAAAATACGCAAGGGATCACTGCGGTGTGGCAGCTTTTTCCAGGTCTAAGGACTCGATCACAAAGAACCTTCACAATTGACCAAAGGCTGTGCTAATACATTGAAGACGATGGTAAATTTCATCACAGATGTCTGATTTTCGGAGAGATCGATCCCGAGTTACAAGAAGTGATCAACATTTTCCAAGGTCTAACTGTAAAGCTCAGTTATCAATGAACATGTTCCTTGGCCCAACTCTGACCAAGCTGTCCCATCTAAATTTGTCCTATTTAGTCCAGAGCCATCCAAACCTTTCCTATCCATGTACCTGTCCAAGTGCCTTTTAAATTTTGTTTTACTTCAGAGTCACGTGAGTGATTCCGTGAAGACCCCAGCTCCAGTGCGCATGCGGCATAATCACACAGCGTGCAGAACGCGGCCATCGGGAGTCGGGCGCTCCCGCATCCAGGGACGAAAGGTAAGTACTTACCTTAATCGGGCCTTGTGTTTTTTGCTCCAGGGGGAGCAAAGTGAGGCATGGTGAGCGGCCCCGTTTCGACTCCAGCGTGGAGCCGACAGTGGACGGGGAAAAGGCGCTACCCGGACCGCAAACGCTGCGGACCGCTGCAAGGAGCTGCGCTAATGCCGGTCCGCTGAACAGCTGTTTGGTAACGGCAGCGGACCGGCGGGAAATTTAAAAACCCGACCGGCAGCCCTGCAGACTCCTGACTAGGAGAATCGCCGCCCGGGAACTGCCACAATGCCGCCTGGAAAACGGCAGGCAGCCTCTACATGCAGGTAAGGGGGAAATCTTACCAATTTACAGGTTTACAGGAGCCAACTTCCTCCAAAACTGGCACAGGTTGAAGACAGCAAGAATAAAAGTATCTGTCTCCCCAAGCCAGAGGAGGTCATGGAATTGACCTCCAGGAGAAAAGGGGCTGAATGCCAAGGGAGCTGACTCCTACCCCAGTGCTATTGCACTAGCCATCTCCCTTGTCGAGGGATTGATGCAACAGCGGAGTTTGAGCTATGCCTCCTCCAATTTAGCGCACCCTTTTGCTCCCTTTTTAGAGGCTAGCTAAGGAGGCCAGGGCTGGGCTGGCTTAAGCGCTGGGCAGGCGGACGAGAACAGCAGTATGCCAGGGGAGCAGGATCAGGAAGAGCTACTGGGTGTCGTGGGCCACTACATGGCTCCTCCACGCGACCATCTTCCCAACAAAAGCCCTGCAGGAGCAGGCCTTTCCAGAGGCAAATCCGCAGGCAGCTGCGTCTAGTAGACTCGCAGACAAGCAGCGAATTCTACAGAAGGTCAAGATGTTACCACCTTTGCTCGCCTTTTCCACGGATTATATTCTCCCAGGATAAGGACTATCCCTTTGCACTACCAGGGTGCTGACGCCTAAGATGTTAGAATAGAATAGAATAGAATAGTTTCTTTATTGTCATTGTAACATGGGCCATGTACAACGAAATTTAAAATGTCAGCCAGTCAGTGCAGCATTCAAACATTTCTAAAGCTAACGAAACATCCACGGTAAAATAATAAAGATAAGCAATAAATAAAAAACACAGACAAAGCACGCATACACACCCAACCCTCCATCCTTCTGTCGATTTCACCGTTACCACAGTCCCTTAGTCTGTATCGCCCCTGCGTTCCTTGGCGGCCACATTTAGTGCTTTTATAGCAGTGGGGTAAAAACTGTTTTGTAGTCTATTTGTCCTTGCCCTTGTGGATCTGTACCGTCTGCCTGACGGCAACAGTTCAAACAGGGAGTGTCCGGGGTGGGAGATGTCCTTTATTATATTCTGGGTTTTTTTGGTGCAGCGGGAACTGTGTAGGTCCTCCAAGGTAAGGAGAGGGCAGCCGACAATCCTCTGGGCGTTGTCAATGGCCCTCTGGAGCGCTTTCCTCTGAGCCACTGTGCAGCTGGTGTACCACACGCATACACAGTATGTTAGTATGCTCTCAATGGAGCACCGATAAAAGGACAGCAGCAGCCTCTGAGTGATGTTGTTCTTCCTGAGCACCCGCAGGAAGTGCAGTCTCTGCTGGACCTTTTTCAGCAGCGCAGTGGTGTTCACGCTCCACGTCAGGTCCTCCTCAATGTGGATTCCCAGGAAGCGGAAATCCGCCACCCTCTCTACACAGTCCCCTCTGATGGTCAGTGGTACCGTGTCCGTTTTGTTTTTCCTGAAGTCTATTATTACCTCCTTCGTCTTTGAGGTGTTGAGGAGCAGGTTATTTTCTTCGCACCACCCTGTCAGCTGCTCCACCTCATCCCGGTAGGCGTACTCGTCCCCCGCGGAGATGAGTCCCACCACTGTAGTGTCATCCGCAAATTTGACAATGGTGTTGCTGTGGTGGGCGGGGGTGCAGTCATGCGTGTAGATGGTGTAGAGCAGGGGGCTCAGTACACAGCCCTGTGGAGAGCCGGTACTGAGGCTGAGGGCCGTGGATGTGTGATGGCCCACTCTGACTCTCTGGCTTCGACCCGACAGGAAGCTATTTATCCACGTACAGGTGGAGTGTGGAAGTCCCAAGTCCCCCAGTTTGTCCACCAGTTTGTGGGGAAGGATAGTATTAAAAGCAGAGCTGTAGTCCACAAAGAGCATCCGCACGTAGCTCCCCCGCTGCTCCAGGTGAGACAGTGCAGCATGGAGAGCTGTGGCTACAGCGTCCTCTGTGGATCTATTCGCTCTGTACGCAAACTGGTGGGGGTCAAAGCTTCGGGGCAGAAGTGATGTGATGTGACCCCGGACCAGTTTTTCAAAACACTTCATCACCACTGGTGTGAGTGCGACTGGCCGGTAGTCGTTGAGGCTGGAGATGTTGTTTTTTTTTGGGCAAGGGGACTATGGTGGAGGATTTCAGACAGGGTGGAACAGTGGACTGGGCCAGAGACTGGTTAAAAATCCTCGTCCAGACTCCAGCCAGCTGGTCTGCGCAGTCCTTCAACACGCGTCCAGAGACGCCGTCCGGACCAGTAGCCTTCCTTGGATTGATGGCCCGCAGAGTGCGCCTCACCTCATGCTCCTCTATCTTGAGGGGTAGGCTGCTGTAGACCATGTGCTGTGATGTGGCTGTCTCGGGTGGCTCCACTTCAAAGCGAGCAAAGAAGTGGTTCAGCTCCTCTGCCAGCGAGGCGTCACCTTCAACAGCTCCAAGGTTGGTCTTATAGTTGGTGAGATACTGGATCCCCTGCCACACCTGCCTGCTGTTATTACTGTCCAGGTGGTCCTCTATCTTCCTCCTGTAATTTGATTTGGCCTCTCTGATGCCTCTCTTCAGGTTAGCTCGGGCCGTGCTGTATAAAGCCCTATCGCCAGACCTAAAAGCGGTGTCCCTCTCTTTCAACAGCCGCTGGACCTCCCGAGTCATCCAGGGCTTCTGGTTGGGGTAGACCCGGATCTGTTTGTCCACTGTGACCGTGTCCATGCAGTTTTTTATGTAGCACAGTACACTGTCTGTGAACACCTCCAGGTCCCGGTGTTCAAACACCTCCCAGTTGGTCCTGTCGAAACAGTCCTGCAGCTGCTGAGAAGCACCATCAGGCCAGGTTGTGATGGTCTTTGTAATGGTAGGAGCGGTTTTCCTGAGGGGGGCATATGCAGGAATTAAGAGCAGGGACATATGGTCCGACTGACCCAGGTGTGGTAGTGGTCTAGCCCTATAGCCCAGCTTGATGTTGGAGTAGACCTTGTCCAGGGTGTTTGCTCCTCTTGTAGCACATTTAACATGCTGGTAGAATTTGGGCAGCATTTTCTTCAAGTCCGCATGGTTAAAGTCCCCTGCTATGATGTGAACACCGTCAGGATATGTGCTCTGTTGGCTGCTAATGCTACCATACAAATGACCGATAGCCGAGTTAGCATTGGCATCTGGTGGTATGTACACAGCAGTTATCATGACAACAGTAAACTCTCTAGGGAGGTAGATGGGCCTGCATTTAACAGTCACATACTCCAGGTTTGGGGAGCAGTGACTGTCCACAATCACTGTGTTTGTACACCAGGTGTTATTCACGTACACACAGAGCCCCCCACCTCTGCTCTTACCAGAGTCTCTTGTCCTATCATGACGCTGTGCTGTGTAGCCTGCTAACTCGATAGCAGAGTCTGGAATGAAAGAATGAAGCCAGGTCTCCGTGATCAACAGGATACAGCTGTAATGTTCCCATATTTGGGATACTCGACTGAACAATGGTGCATATAGACCTGCCCGCAACCCCGAATATATGGGGCTATGCAAACCGCTGCTGCGGGAAGAGAGGCAGCTAAACCTGTGCGCCTCATGAAGGCAGGCTATGTGTAACATTGATTACACTGCGAGTCGGGTCGGGTCAGGTCGGCTCCGGTTACTAAAATGGGCGGGAAAAATGCCCAGGAACCCCTCCGTAGCTACTACACGTCAGCCCATTGTATTTAGCAGGAGTAGCCTATCTTGCTCTGCTCTAAGATCTTTGATTGGAACCGCCACTACAATTAGCACAACAATACTTCAGGTACAAGTAACTAATGTTTAATGAGGCCAGGATTTTATTAACTGACGCAGTTATTCAATAATCAACAGTAATAAGAGAGCAACATTTCAGACATCCAGGCAACTTCCCGACCCTCCGGTTCTTTCCCCTCGACATCCCAGATTACATTCCTGTCACCGCCGCTCCTCCCACCACGTCGGTGACGGCCTCCAACATAGGAATCTGTTCATTCTCTCTGCTCCAGGTTTACTTTCCCCGCGGGTTCACGGCTGATGTATCGACCGTTCCTGCAGCTCCGGCTTCCAGCAGCAGGTGACGACCCTGCGCCGTGAAACTGCACAATTCTTCAGACAGCTCGACATCACTCTGGTGATGGGAACCAGCACCACAATGAACGGAATTTCATCACATGCCTCAGTTGGAATGGCGGAGGCCCTAATGCGTCTAGAAAAACAAAGTTCTAGTCCAAAGGTAGACACAAAATGCTGGAGTAACTCAGCGGGACAGGCAGCATCTCCGGAGAGAGGGAATGGATGATGTTTCTGGTCGAGACCCTTCTTCAGAGACCTCAACCCGAAATGTCACCCATTCCCACTGTCCAGAATTGCTGCCTGTCCCTCTGAGTTACTCCTGCATTTTGTGTCTATCTTCGGTTTAAACAGCATCTGCAGTTCCTTCCTAAAAAAGTGCTATTCCAATTAGGTGACACGGTGGAGTAGCGGTAGAGTTCCCGCCTCACCGCGCCAGACAGGCGGGTGCGATGCTGACTGCGGCTGCTGTGTCTGGAGAGAAGGAATGGGTGACGTTTCTGGTCCAGACCCTTCTCTGATGCTGGCTGTCCCGCTGACTCACTGCAGCTTCTTGTGATTATGTATGGATGATCGCTGTTCGGCATGGACTAGATGGGCCGAAGGGCCTGGTTCCACGCTGTATCTTTAAAACAAATGCATGGGTCACGCAATATCTGTGGGCACTGAGGAAAGATACAACGGGCACAGACACACAAGGAGAATGGAAAGGGAATTTGACGGGAAGCAGGTTGGGAGGAAGCGCAGTCAACACAGCCGGTGGAGTCTGCTGGCTGGGAATGGACTCTGGACACTCGCCTTTTCCCTGACATGGATTCAGAGAAGCGGAGGAAGGGAAGGGAAGAGTCGGAGCTCAAGTGGTGAAAGTGGGAGCCGGTTGGAAACTTGCAGTGAGGAAGATGAGACATTAAAGTGGTGAACGGGAGCAGGAAGCATCACAGACACAGACATGATGTAGCCGAGAGAGAGAGAGAGAGAGAGAGGCGATGGAGCGGTCTGGCTGCGAGTGGAATTAGCAATGCTCCACTTATTCTACAGTGATCCGGAAGTGGCGGCGCTGCCCTGGCAGCCCCGTTTGTTTTTGCTTTTTGGTGTTGTTTTTTTCGTTTTGGTTAGTCTAGTTTTTGGTTTTTAGTTCGTGTTTTGGGGGGGGGGGGGGGTTGAAACAGGGCTTGCTGTCTTTCCCTGCGGGGGGAATGCGACTTTTTTTGTCATATTCCCCTTCTCTGACTCTGTCTGCGCTGAGGCCTAATGGCGGAGCTGGCGACCTCGAGGCTCAGGAGGCAGAGACGGCCAGGACTCGCCCTGAGCTCGCTGCCGTGAGGACGGTCTGGCTCGGGGCTGGAACAGGGCTTCCGTGAGGGGCTGGGACGCTCCCGTGAGGGCGGCCAGCATGAGGGAGGAACGGTGCTTCCGTCGGAGTGGCCGAGCTTGGGGAGGTGCGGCGCTCCCAGCCCGAGGGAGGAGCGGCGCCCATGTCGGGGCGGCCCAGCCGGAAGGAGGAGCGGCGCCCATGTCGGGGCGGCCTGGCGTGAGGCTGAGACGGTAACTTACGTGAGGGCGATCCGGCTCGGGGCTGGAACTGTGCTCCGGTGGCTGGGACGGCGTTCTGGCGGCGGTGACCCGAGTCCGGGGTTCGGCCGCGAGCCAGCTGCTGCGTCAGCAGGACTGGTGGGCGGCAGCTTCGACCACCCCGGGCCGCGGTGATTGAGCCGCAGGACTGTTTTAACATCGCCCGGTGGGGTATCGCCTCAGCGCAGAGGGAGAAGAGGAGGGAAGAGACTGCAGACCAAAGACTTTTTCCTCCATCACAGTGAGGAGGTGCTGGGTGGACTCACTGTGGTGGATGTTAATGTGTGTTTATTGTTGTTATTATTGTATTGTATGTATGTATGACTGCAGGCACGAAATTTCGTTCAGACTTCGGTCTGAATGACAATAAAGGAAACCTGTAAACCTGTACAGACAGGAAGGCGGAGCCTGAACCCTGCGGGCTTTCACCTGGAATCTGGAATTTCTAACGCACCCATTCTCTGAAACATCCGTTCCAAGGAAAATGTATCTGGTGTTGATAGTGGAAAAGCCTCAAACATAATGTAGACACTAAGTTGACGGACTTTAGACCCGGAGGAGCCCGAAGCTCAGGACCCGCCGCCCGCGGCAGCTGCTGAACCCGCGGGAAGGGAGATTGTTTCAATCTTTATATTTTCACAAAAGTCATTTCTGTTCCGTTGCCGGACGCGGTTAATGCGTTAAAATGAACGGATCGATATACAGACAGACAAACAGACAGCTCTGATTTCAGTTGCTGTTTATTTCACTCTTCCCACATTTACATCCCCCTGGTTTTATTTCCGCGCTCACTCACTGGGGTTTGTTTCACGACGAGGAATTTGGGGATTAAATGGGAGCCGTTCGTTCAGCGCCGACCTGTTGTCCACTGGGTTTCTGCCCCACAGCCCCTGAGCCCCGCTCCTGACGCCAGTCCCGGGACCCGACCCTTTTACACACCCGGAGTGGAACCGGAGCAGATTCTCAGCCACTGGTTTTCATCCCAAGTCCAGAAGGCAGGATAAAGTTTCTCCGTGAATTTATTCCCAGTGAAGGTGTGGAGATGGGACTTGGTGTCCGCGTCGTAAAATGAAACTGTCCCGGACTCGTAACTGAGATAAACTCCCACCCTCCCGGGGATGGGACGGGCGGGGAGAGGGGATTGAGGGGAGGTGAGTGCATTAAACACGCAATCCATCCGCCCGATGATCCAGACTCCAGTCTCCGGGGACAGTGTGATCCCTCCCTTCCTCTCCACAGACTCTGCGGCGACTCCCAGACCCCAGACCCGACTCCCCGCCACCTCCACCTCCCAGTAATGTCTCCCCGATGTGAATCCCTCCGATCCCAGCACACACGCCCAGCCTGTAAACCTCTTCCCGGTGTCAGGGAGACACCTCCCGGTCCCGGTCCGTCTCACCCGCTTCCGATCCTCAGACACCTTGAGTCGCGCATGCGCTGTTTCCACGTCCAGGGTGACGGAGACTGGGGGGAGAAGCAGAGAATCAGAGTCGTCGGGGGGAGACTCGGGCACAAGCGAGCGGCCAATGTAGAGAGAGAGATATGTAGAGAAAGAGGGAGAGAGAGAGAGAGAGAGAGAGAGAGAGAGGGGGGGAGAGGGGGGGAGAGAGGGGGGGAGAGAGGGGGGGATAGAGGTAGGGGAGAGAGAGGGGGGGAAGAGAGAGGGGGAGGGAGAGAGAGGGGAGAGGGGGAGAGGGGGGGAGAGAGGGGGGATAGAGGTAGGGGAGAGTGAGGGGGGAAAGAGGGGGAGGGAGGGGTGGAGAGAGAGGGGAGAGGGAGAGAGAGGGGGAGAGGGTGAGGGTGAGAGGGGGAGAGAGAGAGAGAGAAAGAGAGAGGGGGAGGGGGAGAGAGAGGGGGGGTAGAGGTAGGAGAGAGAGTGGGGGGGAAGAGAGAGGGGGATGAGGGGGAAGAGAGGGGGGGAGGGAGAGAGATAGATAGAGAGAGAGGAGGGGGAGAAAGAGAAGGGGTAGAGGAGAGAGAGAGAGAGAGAGAAGGGGTAGAGGAGAGAGAGAGAGAGAGAGAGAGAGAGAGAGAGAGAGAGAGAGAGAGAGAGAGAGAGAGAGAGAGAGAGAGAGAGAGAGGAAGAGGAAGAGAGGGAGAGAGGGAGGATGGCGAGATTGTGGGTGGGCATTTGGAGCGGTTGGGCAGGGTTTTGTGAGATCTCGCTGTTCGGTGAAGGAGAGGAGATTCATGGGTGGAAATGATCCTGGACGTGTAAACAAGAATTCATTCAACTCAGGCTAAACCAATCTATGGGCTTTCGTGGGGCATTGGACATGTTCCCTCATGGGGGGCGAGTGGTGAAAGAGAAGGCATATGATATCCGATATGACCTGTTAATTGGATCCAAGATTGACTTGGTTTAAGGAGGCATAGGGTATTGGCATCAGGATAGTTTTGTGAATGAAAGGTATGGAATGGTAGTGGCTATCTGTACACAGTGGTCTTCAGCAGGGATCTGTCCTGGGATTGTTGGTGGTTATGATATATATTAACCACCACTTCCTGTGCCGTCGGCATGCGAAGTACATTTGTACTGACATGGAAATTGTTGGTGCTCTGGGTCACGTGGAAGGCTATCAAGGCTGGTCAGCCTCACTTGGTGTATTGTGTGCAGGTCGACATGCTCAAGGAAGGATGTGTTTGTGCTGGAGAGGGAACAGAGGAGATTCATCGGGTCTGAGTGATTCATTGATTCATTGAGTCTGAAGTAAGATCTCGACCCAAAACGTCACCCATTGCTTCTCTCCAGAGATGCTGCCTGTCCCACTGAGTTACTCCAGCATTTTGTGTCTACCTTCAATTTAATCTCCACTTCCTACAAAGATTCATCGGGATGTTGCTTGTGTTGGTGGACTTTCATTACATGGGAGAAATTTGTCACAAAATCTCAATGTTTCAGGTGTGTGTGTGTAAGAGGATCTTTGTCTGGACAAATACCTGGGTGTTTTCCACCGAGACAAAAGCCTAGACTGAGGTCAATTCTAGTTTCCCTAACGAATCTAATTCAAGAAATGCCTCAATATTATAGGCAGTTAATAACAGTGAACCTTGCGATTCCAACAAGAGGCAACCCTGAGTCACCAGAAACTTCAGTCACTGACAGGTCAGACCAAGTTCAGGGACAGATTTCCTTCTCTAAAAATCACCCATAATTTTTGATAACAATCCTGGTCTGCTCATTGATAATGGATTTCAATCCTTATCAGGTCATAAGGTCATAATTGTAGAATTAGGTCATTCAGCCCATTAAGTCTTCTCCTCCATTCAAGCATGGCTGATCTATCTCTCACTCCTAACCATATGTTCTTGCCGTCTCCACATAACCTCTGACTCCTGTGCTAATCAAGAATCTATCCATCTCTGCCATAAAAATATCCACTGACTTGAGTTCCACAGCTTTTTGTGGCAAAGAATTCCACATATTCTCCACCTTCTGAATAAATACATTTCCCCTCATCTCCTTCCTCAAAGAACATTGTTTAATTCTGAGGCTATGACTTCTGGTCCTAGACTCACCCACAGGTGGAAACATCTGCTCTAGATCCACATTATACAGGCCATTCACTACTCTGTATTTCAATGAGGCCCCCCCTCAACTCCAGTAAGTGAAATCCCAGTGCTCATCGTAGGTTAGAACATAGAAACATAGAAATTAGGTGCAGGAGTAGGCCATTCGGCCCTTCGAGCCTGCACCGCCATTCAATATGATCATGGCTGATCATCCAACTCAGTATCCCGTACCTGCCTTCTCTCCATACCCTCTGCTCCCCTTAGCCACAAGGGCCACATCTAACTTCCTCTTAAATATAGCCAATGAACTGGCCTCGACTACCCTCTGTGGCAGAGAGTTCCAGAGATTCACCACTCTCTGTATGAAAAAGGTTTTTCTCATCTCGGTTTTAAAGGATTTCCCCCTTATCCTTAAGCTGTGACCCCTTGTCCTGGACTTCCCCAACATCAGGAACAATCTTCCTGCATCTAGCCTGTCCAACCCCTTAAGAATGTTGTAAGTTTCTATAAGATCCCCTCTCAATCTCCTAAATTCTAGAGAGTATAAACCAAGTCTATCCAGTCTTTCTTCATAAGACAGTCCTGACATCCCATTAATCAGTCTGGTGAACCTTCTCTGCACTCCCTCTATGGCAATAATGTCCTTCCTCAGATTTGGAGACCAAAACTGTACGCAATACTCCAGGTGTGGTCTCACCAAGACCCTGTACAACTGCAGTAGAACCTCTCTGCTCCTATACTCAAATCCTTTTGCTATGAAAGCTAACATACCACTCGCCTTCTTCACTGCCTGCTGCACCTGCATGCCTACATTTAATGACTGGTGTACCATGACATCCAGGTCTCGCTGCATCTCCCCTTTTCCTAATCGGCCACCATTTAGATAATAGTCTGCTTTCCTGTTTTTGCCACCAAAATGGATAACCTCACACTGATCCACATTATACTGCATCTGCCAAACGTTTGCCCACTCACCCAGCCTATCCAAGTCACCTTCCAGTCTCCTAGCATCCTCCTCACAGCTAACACTGCCCCCCAGCTTAGTGTCATCCGGAAACTTGGAGATATTGCCCTCAATTCCATCATCCAGATCATTAATATATATTGTAAATAGCTGGGGTCCCAGCACTGAGCCTTGCGGTACCCCACTAGTCACTGCCTGCCATTGTGAAAATGACCCGTTTACTCCTACTCTTTGCTTCCTGTTTGGTAGCCAGTTCTCTATCCACATCAATACTGAACCCCCAATGCCATGTGCTTTAAGTTTGTATACTAATCTCTTATGTGGGACCTTGTCGAAAGCCTCCTGGAAGTCCAGATACACCACATCCACTGGTTCTCCCCTATCCACGCTACTAGTTACATCCTCGAAAAATTCTATAAGATTCGTCAGACATGATTTACCTTTCATAAATCCATGCTGACTTTGTCCAATGATTTCACCACTTTCCAAATGTGCTGCTATCCCATCTTTAATAACTGACTCTAGCAGTTTCCCCACTACAGATGTTAGACTAACTGGTCTGTAATTCCCCGTTTTCTCTCTCCCTCCCTTCTTAAAAAGTGGGGTTACGTTTGCTACCCGCCAATCCTCAGGAACTACTCCAGAATCTAAAGAGTTTTGAAAGATTATTACTAATGCATCCACTATTTCTGGAGCTACTTCCTTAAGTACTCTGGGATGCAGCCTATCTGGCCTTGGGGATTTATCGGCCTTTAATCTATTTAATTTACCCAACACCACTTCCCGACTAACCTGGATTTCACTCAATTCTTCCATCTCCTTTGACCCGCGGTCCCCTGCTATTTCCGGCAAATTATTTATGTCTTCCTTAGTGAAGACGGAACCAAAGTAGTTATTCAATTGGTCCGCCATATCCTTGTTCCCCATGATCAACTCACCTGTTTCTGACTGCAAGGGACCTACATTTGTTTTAACTAATCTCTTTCTTTTCACATATCTATAAAAGCTTTTGCAGTCAGTTTTTATGTTACCTGTCAGTTTTCTTTCATAATCTATTTTCCCTGTCCTAATTAAGCCCTTTGTCCTCCTCTGCTGGTCTCTGAATTTCTCCCAGTCCTCTGGTATGCTGCTTATTCTGGCTAATTTGTACGCTTCATCTTTTGTTTTGATACTATCCCTGATTTCCGTTGTTATCCCACGGATGCACCTTCTAATTCCAGGGATCATTCTTGTTATCCTCCTCAGGCCCTTCTCCAGAGCCAGCACATTTTTCCTAAGATATGGTGTCCACAATTACTCACAATATTCCAAATGCGGCCTTACCCAGCACCCGATAGAGTCTCAGCATTACATCCCTGTTTGTGTATACAACCACTCTTGAGTTTGCTTTCTTTTTAACCACTTGCAGATTAACTTTTAGGACTAAATTTAACTAGATTTTGTTAAATCCATTTAAAATCATCTGTACAAGTAACTGGGTGTTTTCGTCCAAGACGAAATCCCTGTCTGAGGTCAATGCTAGTTTGTCTGACGCGACTCATTCATACAATGCTTCAATGTGGTGGAGAGTTAATAACAATGAAGTTCGTAACTCCAGCAGGGGGCAGACCTGAGTTAACTAAAGTCAGTCGTCACTGACAGGACAAGCAGGATCAGTGACATATTTCCTTCTCTGATGGAACCCTGTGTGTTTATGACAATCCTGGTCATCTAATACCTACCAGTTTTCAATACCTCTGATTTAATTTAGTCAAGTTTACTTTGCTGGCTACCTGGTAGAATTCAAACTCGTATCGTGGCATGTTTCTGCGGTGTGGATGGGATTAAGATACATTCTATCATCTAGCAGTCTGTGTCTTGGTTGTATTGTGCTCCTGTGTTGGATGTGTTCAGGGTTCTAACATCTCCAGCTGACCACTTGACTGTGAAGCTTCCCAACAGGTGAGATTGATGCTGGTATAAAACTTTAGTTCCCCTTCAGTTCATCATTACAGTCAATCTTTGCATCTATTTACAACTTAAATATGTCACCCACATAAGAAGTGAGGAATCCATATGTTTTACCTTGGTGATTGGCAACAAAGATATCTCTCGTCACTGCGTTCAACCAGAAGGGGTGATCGAATCTTTCATCCAATATGGCGCCATCTCTCAGTGACAATGTCCGGGACTCATCACTAATTCTGCAAACATTAAAAAGCCGGTTAGAATATGCACATCGACATGTTTATGTGACTTTACAGATCCGTGCAGAGTTTAACTGAAGAGCATGTACTACCTGCTCTTGCGACCAGCTTCCTCCTGAAATAAATAAATCAGAAATTGAGACGCCCATCAAAATAAGGGAAGGGATCCCACACCAGTGGTCCACATGAGTGGCAAGGGTGGGGGATAAATTAGTGAGATTTAAGCAATGTATGTAGACTGTAGTAAATAATTGGTATTGCCTCCGAAAATGTCGGTTCATGTATTGTATACATTTATTACCTGATTAAAGTATTTTGAAATTTTTTAAAAAGGAAGGTCAGGACGTGGTGTGAATTTTCTGTTGAATAATGTCATATGGTCATAAGTGATAGGAGCCGAATTAGACCATTCAGCCCATCAAGACTACTCCACTATTCCATCATGGCTGACCTATCTCTCCCTCCTAACCCCATTCTCCTGCCTTCTCCACATAACCTCTGACCCGTACTAATCAAGAATCTATATATATCTGCCTTAAAAATATCCACTGACTTGACCTCCAGAGCCATCTGTGGCAAAGAATTCCAAAGTCACCATCCTCAGACTAAAATTCCTCCTTATTTCCTTCCTAAAGAAATGTCCTTTAATTCTGACGCTATGACCTCTAGTCCTAGACTCTCCCACTAGTGGAAACATCCTCTCCACATCCACTCTATCCAAGCCTTTCACTCTTCAGTCAGTTTCAATGATGCCACCGCTCATTTTTCTAAACTCCAGCGAGTACAGGCCCAGTGTCGAAAAACACTTATCATATGTTAACCAACAATAAACTGTTAATCATGATTGGTTGGAGGAATTTAAGATTAAAGATGGATTAGATTGGGTGTGGATGGAGAATGTATCACCAATTCTGAAGACACCAAAACACAAATGTAAAATGCAAAGTGGCCTGGAGCAAATCCTGTCAGAACTTCAGTGATCAGAATGTGGAATTTGCAGTCACAGGTCTGGTCGATGTAGATGGTAATGTAACGTAAGATCATGTATGCGGATGAGGGAACCACAAAGGGTGTGAGGCGCTGGTCGGGTACAGGTTGTTGTCAGCAAGCAATTTGTTTTGCAGTATAAAAACTTACAGGACTAAATTAAAAGGAAAATCAGCAGAACAAAACAGAGTCACGAGTCACGACAAACAAGAGAATCCCCAGAGATACAACAAGTATATTAATAGCTAAAGAATAACTCGGGAGAGAATGATTCCCTCTGGGGTCAAAGGGACAACTAGAGAGAGAATAAGTGTGAAGAAAAGAACTGCAGATGCTGGTTTGAATCAAAGGTAGACACAAAATGCTGGAGTAACTCAGCGGGTTAGGCAGCATCTCTGGAGAGAAGGAAGGAGTAAGCACTGCTGTTCCTTAGTGAGAATCTGGTGCAGTTCAGCAAACTGGGTTGTGATCTGTGACTGAAAGTTGTGTGACTGATCCTGTCAGATGAAATGTGAAGATCAATATATTATGTCATTCTCCTGCATATCTTCATGAAACGGAAGGTCACATAGGCAACCCAATCTCAAGACATGGAGTGTAGACAAAGGCCCTTCGGCCCACAATGCCCATGCTTGCCACTGTGCCTACCTACACCGCTCCCATTTGCTTGCATTTAATCCGTAGCTTTCATTATCCTGGCAATTCAAGGGTTGACTGAAAGCTACTGGAATGTTGTGAAATTAATCTGCATTACCCTCCGTTCTATTCCCACAATCCAATTCCTTGTTCCATATTCCATTTCATGTGCCCGTTAATTCCCACTCATTCGCCCTCCATGTCAGTACACTACTCCCAATATCATGTGCTCTCATTTTGCCCACTAATCTCCCATGTGGGACATTAAAGGCTTTCTGAAAGTGCAGGTACACTACAATTCCAGAAGATTAGTCAAGCATGATTTCCCCTTCGTAAATCCATGCGGACTCAGACCGATCCTGTTACTGCTATCCAAATGTGCCTCTATTTCATTTTTTATAATTGACTCCAGCATCTTTCCCACAACTGATGTCAGGCTAACTGGTGTATAATTCCCTGTTTTCTCTGTCCCTCCTTTCTTAAAAAGTGGGATAACATGAGCTACCCTCCTATCCACAGCAACTGATCCTGAAACTATAGAACATTGGAAAATTATCACCAACGCACCCACAATTTCTAGAGCTACTTCCTTATGTACCCTGGGATGCAGACCCTCAGGCACTGGGGAGAAGGCAGGAGAATGGAGTTGAAAATGTGAACAAGATTAGCCATGATTGAATGGCAGAGTAGACTTAATGAGCCGAATGTTCTAATTCATCTAGTATGAATTATGAGATAGCAGAGCGTGTTTGTATGAGGGATGTTGGAAAAATATAGGAATTGATAAAAGTGGCATTTTCGCAAATATATCGTTGCCAATGTTGTGACTGCAGTTTCATTGAACAAGATTGAAACATAACCCCTGACCTTCAGAAATAACATGATGTCTGTTTGATCCATTCGCCCCTGCAGATTTGAGAGTTCCTCCTCAATAAAGTTTAAATTCTCTTGAATGTCTTGAAGATTTTTCTCCATTTGACTTAGAATCTTCTCCTCATCCTCCTTGATCTCTCCAAGAATGCGCTGCTCTTTCTTCACGAGAATCTGGTGCAGTTCAACAAACTGAGATGTGACGTGAGACTTGAGGCTTTGTGACTGCTCCTGTCAAATGAAAGGTGAAGATTGATCTAATATATTCCTGTATTCTATTTGGTTGTTAAGTAGAAGGTGACCATTTGGCACGTTGATATCTATGCTGTTCCTTAGAATAATCCCATTAATCTAATTTCCTCGCATTTCCCTGAAACACAATGGCCCTCACGTCCACATTAACTCCCACCGACTCACAGATCACCCGCCTTCAGCAGCTTCATTACAGCAACCAATTAAACCAACATGTCTGGGAGATGTGGGCGGAAACCGCCCTGGTCACGGGGAGAACATAGAAACATAGACAATAGGTGCAGGAGTTGGCCATTCAGCCCTTCGAGCCAGCACCGCCATTCAATATGATAATGACTGATCATCCAGAATCAGTATCCCGTTCCTGCTTTCTCCCCATATCCTGTGATCAGGCATGAGACAGGAAGAAAATGAAAAAAGAGGAAGAGAGATGGGGGTCCAGGGGGCAGCGCTCCTGGTGGCGGTAAAACAAGGCAGCGCCTCCCCTCCCCCCATGCAGAGAATTTTAAATAATTATCAGAATCAGAATCACACTTTATCCGCCAAGTATGTTTTGCAACATATGAAGATTTTCATTGGCCAGGTCAGTCATACAATTAAAAGCAACAGGTCACTCAAAAACACATTTTAACATGAACATCCACCACAGTGACTCCTACACATTCCTCACTGTGATGGAAGGCGAAATAAAGTTCAAGTCCCTTCCCTTAGTTCTTCCTCGATCGTGGGCCTCGAGCCCCCGTTGACGGGACGATCTTGACTCCCGTAGCCGGCGGCGTTTGAGCCTCCGCGTCGAGGCGATCAGCTCCCCATTTGAATTGAAATGACACAATCTCCTTGCTTGTTTACCCTTAAATTATACTGTAAGAGGGATGGGGGGGGGGGGTGGGGGGCAGAGTTGTGTGAGAGGGAGGGCAGGGTTATGCCTGGGGAGGGAGCGGTGGAGGTGAGAGGACAGACTTGTTCCAGGGGAGGGGGGGGGGGCAGGTGAAAGGTTTGGTGGTGATGAGTGGTCAGAGCTGTACCAGGGGAGGGGGTGGGGTAAGAGAGTGTAGTACCAGGGGGGGTGGGGGTAGGGGAGTGTTGTACCGGGGGGAGGGGGGGGGAGTGTCTGTGTGTGTGTGTGTGTGTGTGGGGGGGGGGGTAGGGGGAGAGTTGTACTAGGGAAGGGGTAGAGAGCAGGGGGAAGGGGACATGGAAACTTCACGTAGACAATACCAGAAGTCAGGGTCGAACCGAATTCACCGGAGCAGCAAAACAGCGCAACTAACTAACTAACTACAAAACTACACAACACGATCAGAAATGCCACACAGCAAAGTCTCACCCGGACATGGGAAATCTTCTGCTTCTGTTGCTCTTCCATTTCCTGGATGGCTGATTTATTTGTTGTCAGAGATTGTATGGATGATTTAACCTGATCCTGGGAATCAGAGAGAAAGGGGGTTTGACAATAAACATCCAACATAACATTCAAACAAGTGATCGTAGTCGGTTTGCTTTTACCTTGTAGGTAAATGTTAAACGTGCTTTGATTGAACTAAAAATTACTTGAAAATTTACTGTTTTTTCTCTAATTTAATAAAAAATGTGCAAGTCTTCTTCATATCGAGTTTCAGGGGTGATTTATATAATTATTTTTACACAATATGTGAAAATTTCATGTAGTTTGGTGACTTGGGTCACGAAACTGCAGAATAAAGCTCCTCGGCCCACAGCCTACCCTGACTGATTCTGTGTCTCGACCAGGAAGGTCACCCATTCCTTCTCTCCAGAGATGCTTCCTGTCCCACTTTACATGACAAATTACATTAATATTTGCTTCCATCTGAGCTTTTATTGCCATCTTCCAAGGTCGAGCAGGTGATGAATGTCAGTTTCCATTAATTAAATATTATCCATGTATGGGATGCATTGGATGTGATGTGTTGCTGTGGTCGGGGGTGGGGATTGAACCTGCCGCACTGGGCGGTGATGCACGCCCTTTGCGTGTGCGCGTCACGCAGGCGCGGAGACGGTTTGACGGCCTCGCGCGCTGCCACCGGTCACCTGACCCTCCAACCGTCAGCGCACGCTGGGCCCGCCCCTCTGTTCCCATTGGCTACCGGCGGTGTCCGTCACTCAGCCAATAGTGGAGGCGGGGCCACAGAGGGGGCGGGAACAATCCGGCACATGCGTGTTGATGACAGATCTATAGAGCAAAAGCATTTCTTTCTACCTGTTATTTAATGCAGAATATCAACATATTGACTCTTTGTACTGAGAATTGTATTAAAGTCTGTCCGAACTTTCACTATAGTTCAGATCTTAGAGCTGGGGGCTCCCCTTTGTCTCAGGTACAGTCGACGCCTCAATAGACAATAGATGCAGGAGTTGGCCATTCGGCCCTTCGATACAGCACCGTGGTCATGGCTGATCATCCACAATCAGTTCCCCGTTTCTGCCTTCTCCCAATATCCCCTCATTCCGCTATTTTTAAGAGCCTCATCTAGTTCTCTCTTGAAAGCATCCAGAGAACCTGCCTCCACCGCCCTCTGAGGCAGAGAATTAAACTGTGGCCCCTGGTTCTGGACTCCCCCAACATCGGGAACATGTTTCCTGCCTCTAGCGTGTCCAAACCCTTCACAATCTTATATGTTTCAATGAGAAACCCTCTCATCCTTCTAAACTCCAGAGTGTACAAGCCCCGCTGCTCCATTCTCTCAGCATACGATAGTCCTGCTACCCCGGGAATTAACCTTGTAAACCTTCGCTGCACTCCCTCAATAGCAAGAATGTCCTTCCACAAATTAGGTGACCAAAACTGCACACAATCCTCCAGGTGTGGTCTCACTAGGGCTCTGTACAACTGCAACTGAAGATGCTCCTCAGCTTCTTCCCACGGGCAATAAGACTGATTAACGGACTTTGTCCCCTCCCAAAATATCGCTCACCAACACATCCAGACACACTGCAGTAAAGCCGCTGTCGATCGGACTGTCTGTTTTTATTATATTGTTAATTTTAGTACTACTTTCTATGTATTATCCTTTTTGTTTTTATTTACGCACTGAATGGAAACCGATTGAGCAACGTTTTTCCGTTTCCTCTGTGTATACGAGTATTCAGGGAAATGATATTAAAGGAATACTGATACTGATACTGAGAAGGACCTCTTTGCTCATATATTCAATTCCTCTTGTTATAAAGAACAACATGCCATTCGCTTTCGTACTTTCATAGACTGATGTACAAGGACCCCCAGATCCCATAGTACTTCCCCTTTTCCCAACTTGACACCATTTAGATAGTAATCTGCCTTCCTGTTTTTGCTACCAAAGTGGATAACCTCACGTTTATCTGCATTAAACTTCATCTGCCCTGCATCTGCCCACTCCCCCAACCTGTCCAAGTTACCCTGCGTTCTCATAGCATCCTCCTCACAGTTCACACTGCCACCCAGCTTTGTGTCATCTGCAAATTTGCTAATGTTACTTTGAATCCCTTAACCAAATCATTGATGTATATTGTAAATAGCTGCAGTCCCAGCACCGAGCCTTGCGGTACCCCACTAGTCACTGCCTGCCATTCTGAAAGGGACCCATTAATCCCCACTCTCTGTTTCCTGGCTGCCAACCAATTTTCTATCCATGTCAGCACTCCACCCCCAATACCATGTACCCTAATTTTACCCACTAATCTCCTACGTGGGACCTTATCAAATGCTCTCTGAAAGTCCAGGTACACTACATCCACTGGCTCTAGTTTGTCCATTTTCTGAGTTACATCCTCAAAAAATCCCAGGAGATTAGTCAAGCATCATTCCCCTTCGTAAATCCATGCTGACTCGGACCGATCCTGTTACTGCTATCCAAATGTGTGGCTATTTCATCTTTTATAATTGATTCCAGCATCTTCCCCACCACCGATGTCAGGCTAACTGGTCTATAATTCCCCGTTTCTCTCTCCCGCCTTTCTTAAAACGTGGGATAACATTAGCCACCCTCCAATCCACAGAAACTGATCCTGAGTCTATAGAACATTGGAAAATTATCACCAATGCACCACGATTTCTAGAGCCACTTCCTTAAGTACCCTGGGATGCAGACCATCAGGCCCTGGGGGTTTATCAGCCTTCAGTTCCTTCAGTCTATCCAACACTATTTCCTGCCCAATGTGGATTTCCTTCAGTTCCTCTGTCACCCCAGATCCTCTGGCCACTACTATATCAGGAAGATTGTTTGTGTCCTCCTTTGTGAAGATGGATCAAAAATACCTGTTCAACTCATCTGCCATTTCCTTGTTCCCCATAATAAATTCAGGTGTGCAGGTGCAGCAGGCAGTGAAGAAAGCGAATGGTATGTGAGCATTTATAACAAAAGGATTTGAGTATAAGAGCAGGGAGGTTCTACTGCAGTTGTACAGGGGCCTTGGTGAGACCACACCTGGAGTATTGCGTACAGTTTTGGTCTCCTAATCTGAGGAAAGACATTCTTGCCATAGAGGGAGTACAGAGAAGGTTCGCAAGACTGATTCCTGG
Organism: Leucoraja ocellata; assembly: GCA_036785375.1. Classification (NCBI taxonomy): domain Eukaryota; kingdom Metazoa; phylum Chordata; class Chondrichthyes; order Rajiformes; family Rajidae; genus Leucoraja; species Leucoraja ocellata. Next base: position 98,200 of record JAWMAR010002305.1, read on the forward strand.
GATGGCAGGACTTTCATATGAAGAAAGACTGGATAGACTTGGCTTGTACTCACTAGAATTTAGAAGATTGAGGGGGGATCTTATAGAAACTTACAACATTATTAAGGGGTTGGACAGGCTAGATGCAGGAAGATTATTCCCGATGTTGGGGAAGTCCAGAACAAGGGGTCAGTTTAAGAATAAGGGAGAAGTCTTTTAGGACCGAGATGAGAAAAACATTTTTTACACAGAGAGTGGTGAATCTGTGGAATTCTCTGCCATAGAAGGTAGTGGAGGGCAGTTCATTGGCTATATTTAAGAGGGAGTTGGATGTGGCCCTTGTGGCTAAAGGCATCAGGGGGGTATAGAGAGAAGGCAGGTACAGGATACTGAGTTGGATGATCAGCCATGATCATATTGAATGGCGGTACAGGCTTGAAGGGCCGAATTGCTACTCCTGCACCTATTTTCTATGTTTCTATGTAGGTTAATTGGCTTCTGTAAATTGTCCCTGGCGTGATGGATGGAATTGGTATGATAGATTGCTGGCCAGTGTGGACTTGGTGGGCGGAAGGGCCTGTTTCCATATGTATTTTTACATATATATCTTCATTTCATTGAACCGTATATGATTGAATATGTGGCATTATTTTCGTCTTGTTTCTATATTCAAAGGGTAAGGTTGAAACAGTCTGAAGAAGGGTTTCGGCCCTAAACGTTGCCTATTTCGGCCCGAAACGTTGCCATAGATGCTGCCGCACCCGCTGAGTTTCTCCAGCAATTTTATCTACCTTCAATTCTCCAGCATCTGCAGTTCCTTCTTGAACAAGGTTGATTGATTAATTTGTGCAGAACAGTGATGGAAGTCTGACTTTTGCTTTGTTTCTCTGTGTTTTTCTCTATATATATGCAAGACAGCATTAATATAATCTGATTTCCATACATGAATATAGTCATTATTGTGCTGCACCTGTTGATCTGTGCCTGGCCTATATTGTGGAATGTAATTAGGAATGAAATTTAGCCTAATCTTATTCATACCTAAATCAATTTAAAGCATAAATGTTGCATTCAAGTGTAAGTTCAAAGACTCGCTGTAGTATGCACCAGATTGCACAATTTCAAGCTGAAAAATGCAAAAGCTCTGTACCGTGGGAAGAGGGGGGGACACCCCCCCATCTGGGGTTGAGACCAGGGGGGTATAGAGAGAAGGCAGGTACAGGATACTGAGTTGGATGATCAGCCATGATCATATTGAATGGCGGTACAGGCTTGAAGGGCCGAATTGCTACTCCTGCACCTATTTTCTATGTTTCTATGTAGGTTAATTGGCTTCTGTAAATTGTCCCTGGCGTGATGGATGGAATTGGTATGATAGATTGCTGGTCAGTGTGGACTTGGTGGGCGGAAGGGCCTGTTTTCATATGTATTTTTACATATATATCTTAATTTCATTGAACCGTATATGATTGAATATGTGGCATTATTTTCGTCTTGTTTCTATATTCAAAGGGTAAGGTTGAAACAGTCTGAAGAAGGGTTTCGGCCCTAAACGTTGCCTATTTCGGCCCGAAACGTTGCCATAGATGCTGCCACACCCGCTGAGTTTCTCCAGCAATTTTTATCTACCTTCAATTCTCCAGCATCTGCAGTTCCTTCTTGAACAAGGTTGATTGATTAATTTGTGCAGAACAGTGATGGAAGTCTGACTTTTGCTTTGTTTCTCTGTGTTTTTCTCTATAAATATGCAAGACAGCATTAATATAATCTGATTTCCATACATGAATATAGTCATTATTGTGCTGCACCTGTTGATCTGTGCCTGGCCTATATTGTGGAATGTAATTAGGAATGAAATTTAGCCTAATCTTATTCATACCTAAATCAATTTAAAGCATAAATGTTGCATTCAAGTGTAAGTTCAAAGACTCGCTGTAGTATGCACCAGATTGCACAATTTCAAGCTGAAAAATGCAAAAGCTCTGTACCGTGGGAAGAGGGGGGGACACCCCCCCCATCTGGGGTTGAGACACTCGGGACCCTCTGCTGCTCTCACCCTGAGGTTGGGACCCCCGGCCTGTGTGGACCCTGTAGGGGCTGCGACCCCCGGCCCGACCTGTGTGGGCCCTGTAGGGGCTGGGACCTCCCGGCCGGCCTGTGTGGGCCCTGTAGGGGCTGGGACCCCCGGCCTGTGTGGGCCCTGTAGGGGCTGGGACCCCCGGCCTGCGTGGGCCCTGTAGGAGCTGGGACCCCTGGCCTGTGTGGGCCCTGTAGGGGCTGGGACCCCCGGCCTGTGTGGGCCCTGTAGGGCTGGGACCCCCGGCCTGTGTGGGCCCTGTAGGGGCTGGGACCACTGGCCTGTGTGGGCCCTGTAGGGCTGGGACCCCCGGCCTGTGTGGGCCCTGTTGGGGTGGGACCCCTGGCCCGGCCTGTGTGGGCCCTGTAGGGGCTGGAACCCCTGGCCTGTGGGGGCTGGAACCCCTGGCCTGTGTGGGCCCTGTAGGGCTGGGACCCCCGGCCTGTGTGGGCCCTGTAGGGCTGGGACCCCCAGCCTGTGGGGGCCCTGTAGGACGGGATAAGCAAGAATCTTTTGGTTACACAAAATTGCTGATGAAACTCAGCGGGTGCAGCAGCATCTATGGAGCGAAGGAAATAGGTGACGTTTCGGGCCGAAACCCTTCTTCTGACTGAACACAAGAATCTTTTGGGATCAGGTTACTTGTGGCAAAGATACTAGAGCTCCTCTATAACCTTTGATCTTTGGCTTGTGGACGGTAGCGCGTCCGTGACGTCATTCCGGGCAAAGATCTTAGAGCAGAGCAAGATGGGCCACTCCTGCGAAATATAATGGGCTGACGTGTAGTAGCTACGGAGGGGATCCTGGGCATTTTTCCCGCCCATTTTAGTAACCGGAGCCTACCTGACCCGACCCGACTCGCAGTGTAATCAATGTTGTGGGGCAACAGTTTGTGTGGGTGATATAGGGTTAGATTCATAATTCTGCCAGTTCATACTTCTTGTCAAGAATAAAATTTGACTGGTAATTGTCTTTTTTAATGTTTTTTAAATCATTTCTTTTTAAATGGCTCACAAGCAGTGTTTGAGTTGATTTTGTAGTAACCGGAACCGACCCGACTCGCAGGGTAATTGACATTGCGGGGGATGTTTTTGAGCGTGATATGGGGTTAGATTCATAATTCTGTTAATTCATGATAAAGAATAAAATGTTTATAAACACACATACATGAATGTGATATAAATGTATAGAATCATATAACACACACAATTACATTTCTTCTGATCCAATGATGAACTTTATTTCAGACTAGACAAGGGACATTAAATAAGGAACATTGTAAACCTCCCCGCAACTTCACACACATTAGGCCTTATCCCCCCCACACTCCCTCGCCTGCCCCCACACTACAATGTCTCCCCCCCTCCTATGCCCCCTCTCCCCGCTGCCCCACACTCTCTCTCCCCAGGCCCCACACTCCCTCTCCCCGGGCCCCACACTCCCTCTCCCCGGGCCCCACACTCCCTCTCCCCGGGCCCCACACCCACATTCCCTAGGCCCCACACTCCCTCTCCCCGGGCCCCACACCCCCTCTCCCCGGGCCCCACACCCCCTCTCCCCGGGCCCCACACTCCCTCTCCCCGGGCCCCACACCCCCTCTCCCCGGGCCCCACACTCCCCGGGCCCCACACTCCCTCTCCCCGGGCCCCACACCCCCTCTCCCCGGGCCCCACACTCCCCGGGCCCCACACTCCCTCTCCCCGGGCCCCACACTCCCTCTCCCCGCTGCGGAAACAAAGATCCGATCTTTGGCAAGAACAAGATGGCGGGGACTGGTTGCTAAAATGGCCGCTATAATCCCCCATGAATCCACCCATGAGCGGACAACACGTTTGCGTGAGAGTAACCCATCTTGCTCTGCTCCAAGATCTTTGGTTCCAATGGCCAGAGGGATGCCGAGCAGATTAAACATGATGCAGTTTCATGGCGCAGGGTCGCCACCAGCTGCTCTAATCGGCGCCGTATTATTAACCTTATTCATCAATTATTAAATATCCTTCATCTATTAAAGATGAATAGTTAATGGGACCCAGATCACTGGAGCGGGTAAACTGCTTCTGTAATTTCTTAATCTGTTTAAATTAATTCCTTATTGAGGAATTGTCCTCATTAAGGGATTAATTTCAATAGACGCGCATTACCGGTGTGACATAAAATAATCTGTAGTGACCCCATACAAGGATAAGTGTGCCAACTCCAGCTGTAGGGCAGTCTATTCAGATACTGCAGAGCATCAATTGATTTTAACATGCAACGGCTGATTTCCAGAGCCATAGCCTCTTATAACATTGACTTATTATTTTTTGACAAATCGAGAATTTAAGCTGCATTGGCCAATCAGACAGTAGGAAACCGAAAGCGGGGTCTTGATGACTTTATTTGAAGACCCGACTGAGGAGGCAAAATGGAGGAAGATATAAATGACCATTCCTCCTCCTTGTAGCGAGAATGTATCTTTCGCCACTGTTATGCCACATATTTTTGCAACCTGTGAATAAGCATGACAGCAACATATCAACATACGGTGTTCCATTGAACTCAAATGCACAAATACTGTGTTGTCCAACACCCATTCTGTGTTGTCATGATCTGTACTTGATGATACACCTGTGGCAAATGAGATTAGATAAAACCATTACAGGATACTTTACTTTTACTTAATTGCACCCAATGTGACCCACATATGCCACCATCATAGTGTATCAACCTCAAATTCAGCAGAACATGCATCTTCACTCAGTCACTCTTTAACCCATAGAATGCATGTAGCGTCTATAAATAGTTGATACCAATAACTGCAGAATTGGTAAATCATGCAATTCTCCACATCCAAACTGGAGATGACCTTCGCAATATCCCACGTTAGGCCATTAGCATTATTTTTGAACATCAAATATACTGTTTGTACATCATAGTGACTTTGGTAGCTTCAGCTAGTACAATACAATACAATACAATATAACACAGTTTTATTCCTCATATTGCACACAAAGTGCAAGTGAAATTAATTTACCCGCAGCAGCAGCAGCAGAAATATCATCAGTGTATTAACAATGACCTACATGGCACTTTAGAGTTTGCCATTTAGCATGATGTCAATTCTCCTCCTTGCACAGCTGAATCACAGCTAATATATCACCAATTAGTCTTAATGAGTAGAGGCTGATTCTAAACACAAGGCTGTTACAGATTTCTATTGACTGCAATCTTCTTGTGAGAAAATACATGTCCGGCTTGGAACATGCTGAGTAGGAGGACCCAAATTTGGGTCGAATTCAATTCTAAACCCCACTATACTGCACAGTATAAATGCATCAGATGTTATTTCTTGCCATTCTTTTAGGAAGAATTGTAATCTCCCACCAACTTGTAGGTGTGAAACACTTAATATGTCTCTATCAGGACCAGACCCACCTACCTCGGGGTTTGCCGGTGACAATTGTTGTCCCCTGCACCTAGTGGAAACACTGTAACCTCCACGTGCCCCAGGAGCAGTGCGCCAATAACGCATATATGGGAAGGACAGACTTGTTCCTTCACCGGCCCCCGTCACCACACGTCGGTAGGGAAACTGCCTTCGAACTGATCTGCCGAACACCGGTGGTTTCATCATCCCCACGGTTTTTGCTTCTTCATTCAGGTCTTTTACCCCTTTGGCGAGATTTTCTCCAAAAAGCAGATTAGGTAATTGAATATTAGTTGGTTTACAGAGCCCCGCAAACTTAGTGTGTATGTTAGGCCTTATAGCACTTTTACGTATACAGTTTATTTCAAAGTGCGTACTGTACATGAGTGCTAAGGCATCCTGTTGTGATACAGACACGTGCTCCTCATCCAAGCCTCTGTCGAAAGCTGTAATGCCTGATCCCAGCAACTTCAACACCCGCTGTAATTTCATTTCTTGTGCACGTACTGCAATGCCCAAATAGCCCCATATTACATTATTCACAGCTGGGACTGCTAGCAGTGCGCAATTCTGCGGGGTTTCATTAAAAAAAAAAAAATTTTTGACTGTCTCGTCCATAGTCAGTTCCTGGAGCTGATGGGAGAGCAAGTAATTTATTGTCATTGCCAATTCATCACCCAATGGTTCCCTTGTGAGTCTGGGAACGGCAAACCTTTGGGCCAGGCCTGGTATTTTAGGCTCTGTTATTGGGCTCTGGTCCTCATATAATTCGTCATCCAAATCTTGCTGCCCAATAAAATAATCCTCCTCATGGTGGGGGCGATCTGGTATCCCTGCTTCAGGTGCTTCCAGCGCGGGCTCTCCTATAGGCCAATGCATAAATCGCCCTTGTTCAGGCATTGCTGGTGCTGGCTCTCCCATAGCCCCATGCATAAATCGCCCTTGTTCAGGCATTGCTGGTGCTGGCTCGCCTATAGGACAATGCCTAGCCGGACCTTTTCCAGGCACTTCCTGCACTGGCTCTCCCATAGGCCAACACGGGCTGTACTCCTCCTGGAGTGGGTCCTGATAAATCATTTTCCCCATGAGGAATTCTACATTTGTGACCCGAGCAGACATAATCTGTGTGAGGTGGGGAAATCTCCGGGTCTGACTCCACAGAGTCCAATGGCCGAACAGACTTTTTGTTGGCCTTGCGCCCCAACGGCGCTGCGACGGTACTTTCAATGACCGCATCTGTAGTCGATGGCTTCGCTTCCACCGCCTCGTCAAGTGGGCGCCTGCTACTCACAGACCCGTGGTCTTCTGGAGTTTCACCTGCGTTACGCCTCCCCTTTCCTTTACGCACTTTCTCCATTATAAACTTGTATTGTACAACTACAAGTCGATACTCACGAAGAACGCAACCTGAAAGTGAAAGTGAAAGTGTCCTCATTTACCTTCAGGCTTTTTAAAACTTACCGCTGGAGGAGCTCTACCCCCTCCACAACCGGTCACTGCGCTCTGCGTCTGACAATATGATGCGTGTGCGGCTGGACGGGGTCTCCTTCACGTACTCACTCACGTGACTCCGAAGTAAAATTACATTCGGCAGAGGTAACCAACTTCAGACAAAAAATCTTAAATCATTATAGCAAGTGGAAAATAAAAAGTATCCAACATGTGCACCAGTCATCACTTCCACCAACAGTTTGATAAGTGCTCCCTGAACCTCTCGACTTAATTGAATATTTATCTTGGATTATTCTTGAAGTTGAATCGCAAGATCAAGTGTTGTCAGAAATCTGAGGCTTACAGAGTGCATGGTACCACTAAAAAGGAAAGCAGTCTTTTCGATGAAAGTTGATCCCAATGGGAACTAATGATAGAGTTAATGAGATACACAATAAGGAAGTAGGGCACTGGGGAATAGTACCACTGATCACCAGCCAATCATTTACACACGAACCACATATTTTCTTCTCCCTACATTCCTATTAACCGCCCAGTTCACCTATCAACCAACTAACCTAAGATACACACAAAAAAAACTGGAGTAACTCAGTGAGTCAGACAGTGTCTCTGGAGAAAAGGAATTGATAACGTTTCAGGTGGTGACCCTTCTCCAGACCCGAAGCATCACTATTCCTTCTCTCCAGAGATGCTGTCTGACCCACTGAGTTGCTCCAGATTATTGTGTCTATCTTTGGCATAAACCAACATCTACAGTTCCTTCTACACAACCAACTAACCTATCAAGCTCCACATCTTTATGAAACGGGGGTAAGCTGGACCACTGGGGGGAAACCCATGAAGTCACAGAGAGAATAAACAAATTCCACAGAGACTGGATCAGAGGTCAGGACTGAAGCCACTTTGCTGGATCAGTGAGGCAGCAGCTCTCTACAAGCTGCACTACAGTGCTGATCATGATTTTACAATATTATAATGTTTAAGTTTCTAAAATAAAAATAATATTTACAGTTTGTAGTGTGACTTTTTCACACAAAGGGTGGTGGGTGAATGGAACGAGTTGCCGGAGGAGGTAGTTGAGGCGGGTGCTATCACAACAAATAAGAAACATTTAGACAGGTTCATGTATAGGACAAGTTTAGAGGGATTTGGGCAAAATGCAGGCAGGTGGGACCAGTGCAGATGTGGCATGTTGGCCAGTGTGGGCAGGTTGGGCTGAAGAGGCTGTTTCTCCGCTGCAAGACTCGATGACTCTAGTTATAAGGCACCTTCCCTTTCACAGAAATAGTTACAGCTAATTAAATACTTCTGAAATATTAACTTTTTGTGTAGGAATGTCCAAAAATTGCAATGAGAAAAAATAAACAGGTAATGTCTCCCAGAATTATGCAAGACATCGGTTAGAATGTCCCCAATCATACTCATTTTTATATTCCAACAAAAATCCTACATAAAGTAGATTTCTCATTAGCTATTGAAAGCTGAACCTTCTCACAAAATGTAACAATGAGTTTACAGCCAACATCTCTGCTGGCAGCTGCTAATGAAACTGATTAACCTTTGATTAAACCCTTGAAACCTGATTCCAAATAAACAATTATTCAAATTTTCCAATTAAAGTTGAAATGGCCACACCCATCTGATGATGCAACATTTTTCTTTAATAGTGAAGCTTTTATTTCGTAATCAAATGAATATTGCCATGTTTAAGTGTTACCTCATTCTTTCAATAGTCCAGGCGAACCTTTCTGTGTTTTCAGTACAAACATACTGAAAGACAAGTGACCTTTATTAAGTGTCCACTCGATTCAGTTGCAGTATTCTTGCCTTTGATTAGGAAGAGTTGGTTACTGCTCCCTGTATTGCCGTGCAGTATTGAGAGTGCTGCATTATGGCGATCACAATGATATCCCGATTGCCTGTTCAGGGGAGATGTGAAAGATTTTGTTTTGCCCCCTTATCAAACAAAGCAGTAATTCTACTCAGTAACTAGGGTAATATTCACTGAATCAATCACTGAAGCAGTTTAGCTGCCCAATGTTCAGTGGGTGATGGGTTCATGGAACGAGCTGCCAGTGGAGGTATTTGAGGCAGGTACAATAACAACATTTAAAAGGCACTTGGACAGGTACATGGATAGGAAAGGTTTGGATGGCTCTGGACTAAATAGGACAAGTTTAGATGGGACAGCTTGGTCAGAGTTGGGCCAAGGAACATATTCATTGATAACTGAGCTTTACAGTTAGACTTTGGAAAATGTTGATCACTTCTTGTAACTCGGGAGCGATCCCTCCGAAAATCAGACATCTGTGATGAAATTTACCATTGTCTTCAATGTATTAGCACAGCCTTTGGTCAATTGTGAAGGTTCTTTGTGATCGAGCCCTTAGACCTGGAAAAAGCTGCCACACCGCAGTGATCCCTTGCATATTTTGCAAACTGGGATATAGATCATCAGATGTTTAAGATGTATCAGGTTTCAGACTCATTAACCTATACAATACCTTTTATTATTAACATCCTCTTCTTACTTCCTCATCTTCACTGGCCTCTTGGTTCTTCAGCATGCCAAGGATTTTGGTGCCTTCTGTGAATATAGCTTGCTACACAAGCAAGAAACATTCACAAGGATTGGTACACCAATAATGGGATTTCAAACTGAAACGTCACCTGTGCATGTTCTACGATGATGCTGCCTGACTTGCTGAGTTACTCCAGCACTTTGTCCTTTTGTGTATTAACCAGCAGCTGCGGTTCTTTGTTTCTACAATCAATGGCATGACTGCCTTAACAGCATAGATGTACATAGTGAATTTGTGGCCCAAGTCTACAACTAGCAAGTGGCATTACAATGGGGTTGTGTAGTCAATGAAGGCATATGGTGTGATTGTTTCCATAGGTGAGGGCATTGAGTATCTTCTTCTTGCATAGGGCGTGCACAGCCCAAAGCTGTTAGACAACCTGTTATGTTTGATCTTCTGTTTGTGCACGCCAGGTTGATTGCATTAGTCGAAACGGTGGATCTCGTGAAGGTTGCAATCTCCTACCCCAGGCATTGGGTATAAGAGTCCGGAAGTCATGATGCAGCTTTATAGGACTTTGGTTTTGCTGAATTTGGAGTCAAATACAAAAAGCTGGAGTAACTCAGCGGGTCAGGCAGCATCTCTGGGGAAAAGCAATACACAACATTTTGGGTTGAGACCATTCTTCAGACTCATTTCTCATTTACAGAGTTGCCTGCAGTGCTGGTTGTCCCATTCCAAGAAGGATTTGGAGGCTTTGGAAAGGGTGCAGAGGTAGTTTACCAGAATAATGCCTGGATTAGAGGGTATTAGCTCCAGGGAAAGGTTGGACACTTAGATTGTTTTCTGTGGAAAGTCAGAGGATGCGGGGTGACTGGTTAGAAGTAAATAAAATTATGTGAGAGACATAGATGAGGTAGACAGTCCAAACCTACTTCCAGGGTGAAAATATTAAATAAGAGAATTCTTTGCTTTCAGGTCATAAGTGATTGTAGTAGAATTAGGCCATTCAGCCCATCAAGTCTATTCCGCCATTCAATCATGGCTGATCTATCTCTCCCATCTTTAAGGTGATAGGGGGTAAAGTTTAAAGGAGATGTGTGGGAGCCCCTGGAGCTTGCTGGGGGTGCAGGCCGGTACAATTGTGCAAGTAAGAGACTTGTAGATGAGCATTTGGTTCTACAGTGATTGGAGGGATATGAATTATGTTCAGGTAGATAAGGGTACGTCTTGGCATCATGTTCGGCACAGACGGTGGGCTGAAGAGCCAGGTCCTGTGCTGTAGTGTTCTTTGTTCTATGTAATCAATGCCTTGCCAGCAAAACCATATATTTAATAACTCAGCGGGACAATAATTAAAAGACTGAAATAAAGTGCAACGCCCACAACTTGCTTGAAACTTATCTGTACCAAGATTACATCCATTGTGGAGAGTCAAGTTCCAACTGAATACCAGTTAGTTAGTTTAGTTTATTGTCATGTGTAAAGCTTTTGTTGCGTGCAAACTCTTCAGCGGAAAGACAATACATGATTACAATCGAGCCATCAACAGTGTACAGATGCATGTTAAAGGGAATAATGTGAATAATCTTTAGTGCAAGATAAACTCCGATTAAAGATAGTCCAAGAATCTCCAATGAGGTAGAAAGTATATCAGGACTGCTCTCTAATTGTTGGTAGGATGGTTCAGTTGCCTGATAACAGCGGAAAAACAACTGTCTCTCAATCTGGAGGTGTGTGTTTACAAACTTCAATACCTCTTGTCTGCTGGGAGAGGGGCGGAGTGGCTGTGATGTGACATCTTTAATGCTGGTGGCCAGCATACTTGTGCTACCATAGAAGTGCAGCGGGTCAAGGTACAGCTAAATACTCCTGGTAGCCACTATGGTAGTGACACTATGGCAGTGATATTATGGCAGTGACACTATGGTAGTGACACTATGGCAGTGACACTTTGGCAGTGACATTATGGCAGTGACACTATGGCAGTGACATTATCGCAGTGACACTATGGTAGTGACACTATGGCAGTGACACTATGGTAGTGACACCATGGCAGTGACACTATGGTAGTGACACTATGGCAGTGACATTATGGCAGTGACATTATGGCAGTGACACTATGGCAGTGACACAATGGCAGTGACATTATGGCAGTGACACTATGGCAGTGACACTATGGTAGTGACACTATGGCAGTGACATTATGGCAGTGACATTATGGCAGTGACATTATGGCAGTGACATTATGGCAATGACACTATGGTAGTGACACTATGTCAGTGACACTATGGCAGTGACACTATGGCAGTGACACTATGGCAGTGACATTATGGCAGTGACACTATGGTAGTGACACTATGGCAGTGACACTATGGCAGTGACACTATGGCAGTGACACTATGGCAGTGACATTATGGCAGTGACATTATGGCAGTGACATTATGGCAGTGACATTATGGCAGTGACATTATGGCAGTGACATTATGGTAGTGACATTATGGTAGTGACACTATGGCAGTGACACTATGGCAGTGACATTATGGCAGTGACATTATGGCAGTGACACAATGGCAGTGACACTATGGCAGTGACATTATGGCAGTGAAATTATGGTAGTGACATTATGGCAGTGACATTATGGCAGTGACACTATGGCAGTGACATTATGGCAGTGACATTATGGCAGTGACATTATGGCAGTGACATTATGGCAGTGACATTATGGCAGTGACACTATGGCAGTGACACTATGGCAGTGACACATTATGGCAGTGACACATTATGGCAGTGACATTATGGCAGTGACATTGTGGCAATAAACAAGTAACACAATTTCAGGACATCTTTTGGTTGCGATTTTCACTCAAATATAAACACAGCTGATAATACAGTCAAAACGAATTGTAACTTTTAATAAAAATTTTGTCAAACAAAATAATGAACAAATGTGCATTTCTAAATTGTACACTAATGGCAACATAACTAACATGAGTGTAATAGATAAATTATATTCTAATGTACTCAGTGCTTTCCTCAAATCTGCAGCACCACTTTAAATGTACAAACGCATTTCCAAGCAGAAATATATTCTCTCAATATAATCTCTCTGTGACATCCTAACTCCCAAGGAGCAGAGTTAAATAACATTGGTTAACACCACAAAAATATACCGAATTTAGCATTTAGAGCTTTAATATAACTGTTTTATATAACACATGGGGCTCATGTTGTCGACCTCCCCGTGGTGAACACGGTCAACTGAGCTCAGTCGCCGCAGCTCGGCGCCAACCAGGAGCATGCGCCCTTTTTAGGGCGGGGCATCTACAGGTGTTGAACCGATGGCATCACCCTGCTGCAGCTGAATGCGGAAAACCTCACCAAGGCCAAGACCACCATCATTGAACATCTGCTACAGACCCACAAAGTCATTGCAATCCTGCTCCAAGAGACTCACAAAAGTGATCGCTCCCATCTGAAGATCCCTGGTTATACCCTGGCCGCCTGCACCAAGAGCGACATCCATGGGATTGCCACTTTTGAAAGGAACATAGCAAAATGGAAAGCTATTGCAGTTTCCCCTCCTGACTGCGACGTGGAATGGGCAGCAACACAAGTTGAAGGTGTCACGGTCATCAATGTATACAAGCCACCTTCTACCAAGCTCCACAAAGACTCCATCCCCAGCTTTGGTTCGCCCTGCATCCACACCGGAGACTTTAACTGCCACAGCACCACCTGGGGCTACCATTCAACTAACTCAGATGCCGCTGCACTAGAAGACTGGGCCTCAGCTACTGCCGTTCAACTCCTGTGCGACCCAAAACAACCAGACAGCTTCCACTCTGGCAGGTGGAACACCACTACCAACATTGACTTGGCTTTTGCAAACCTGAATGGTCCATCCTCACACCGTATCATCCTGGATCACTTCCCGAAATCACAACAGCGCCCATCTCTGATTATCCCGGACAACCCCATCGAGCCGATCACAGCCAAACCTGCGAAGAGGTGGAATTTCCACAAAGCCAGTTGGGACCAGTTCACAAGTCTGGTGGACTTCTGGATCAACAGCCTTCCCACCCCCACCTCCACCAATCTGGACAAAGCCTACTCAGCCTTCTGTAAACTCATCAGGGCAGCGAAGAGTTCCATTCCACGCGGCTTTCATTGCTGGTACATCCCCACATGGGACGAAGAGTGTGACGCATGCTACGACGCATTCCTGGACGCTGAAAATGGCGAAGAGGCTGCCTCCGAGGCTATGGAACTGACAATCCACCTCGACAAGAAGCGCAGAAAGCGGTGGGAAGAGACAGTCCAAGGAATCGACTTCACACACTCCAGTAGGGTGGCATGGAAGACCTTCAATCGCATCACTGGTCAAAGTACCTGCCCAAACCATTGCCCTGTCATGGCCAACTCGAGGACAAAGACGAGGACAAGAATCATACTCGTTCTGTCAAACAGGAAACCACTAATGTTTGGAAAGCTCCAGGCGTTGATGGGCTCCTGTCAGCAGCCTTTTCCTCTGCAGAACTCTCTCCTGTCATCACTCAATTGAAATGCGGAAAAGTCCAGGGTCCAGATAACACCCCCCAGAATTCCTGAAACACTGCGGTCCTAAATGCCAGGTCTGGCTCCGTGAGTTCTACTCCTCTTGCCTCATTGGTCAGTCCATTCTGTAGATCTGGTGGAAAGCCACCGTCATTGGCCCACCAAAACCAAACAAGCGTGTGGACAACACAAGGAACCATCGGCCCATCTCACTCCTCTGTGTCCCGTACAAGCTCCTGGAACGGCTTCTCCTGGCCCGGCTCGATCCAATCATTGACCCCCAACTACCCGCTGAACAAGCCGGATTTTGTCCTGTATAAACGTATATAACCGTTTTATATAACACATAGGGCTCATGTTGTCGACGTCCCCGTGGTGAGCCCTGTCAACTGACCGCAGTCAGGCAAACAATAACAAACAGAGACAGCAGCAGAAATAACAATGAACAACAACAGCTTGCAGCCCTAATGCAACCTCAGTCGCCGCAGCTCGGCGCCAACCAGGAGCATGCGCCCTTTTTAGGGCGGGGCATCTACAGGTGTCGAACCGGATGGCATCACCCTGCTGCAGCTGAATGCGGAAAACCTCACCAAGGCCAAGACCACAATCATTGAACATCTGCTACAGACCCACAAAGTCATTGCAATCCTGCTCCAAGAGACTCACAACAGTGATGGCTCCCATCTGAAGATTCCTGGTTATACCATGGCCGCCCGCACCAAGAGCGACACCCACGGGATTGTCACTTTTGTAAGGAACACAGCAAAATGGAAAGAGATTGCAGTTTCCCCTTCTGACTGTGACGTGGAATGGGCAACAACGTAAGTCGAAGGTGTCACGGTCATCAATGTATACAAGCCACCTTCTACCAAGCTCCACAAAGACTCCATCCCCACCTTTGGTTCGCACTACATCTACACCAGAAACTTTAACTGCCACAGCACCACCTGGGGCTACCGTTCAACTAACTCAGATGGCGCTGCACTAGAAGACTGGGTCTCAGCTACTGCCGTTCAACTCCTGTGCACCCCAAAACAACCGGACAGCTTCCACTCTGGCAGGTGGAACACCACTACCAACATTGACTTGGCTTTTGCAAACCTGAATGGACCATCCTCACACCGTATCGTCCTGGATCACTTCCCGAAATCACAACATCGCCCATCTCTGGTTATCCCGGACAACCCCATTGAGCTGATCCCAACCAAACCTGCGAAAAGGTGGAATTTCCGCAAGGCCAGGTGGGACCAGTTCACAAGTCTGGTGGACTTCTGGATTGACAACCTTCCCACCCCCACCTCCACCAATCTGGACAAAGCCTACTCAGCCTTCTGTAAACTCATCAGGGCAGCGAAGAGTTCCATTCCTCGCGGCTATCATTGACGGTACATCCCCACATGGGACGAAGAGTGTGACGCATGCTACGACGCATTCCTGGACGCTGAATCTGGCGAAGAGGCTGCCTCCAAGGCTACGGAACTGACAAGTTGCCTCGACAGGAAGCACAGAGAGCGGTGGGAAGAGACAGCCCAAGGAATCGACTTCACACACTCCAGTAGTGTGGCATGGAAGACCTTCAATCGCCTCACTGGTCAAAGTACCCGCCCAAAGCATTGCCCTGTCACGCCCAACTCCATCGTCCTCCAGCTCCTGGCCAACGGCCACTTCAAAGACGTAGACAAGAATCATACTCGTTCTGTCAAACAGGAAACCACTAATCTTTAGAAAGCTCCAGGCGTTGATGGGCTCCTGTCAGCAGCCTTTTCCTCAGCAGAACTCTCTCCTGTCATCACTCAATTGAAATGCGGAAAATCCCAGGGTCCCCAGAATTCCTGAAACACCGCGGTCCTAAATGCCAGGTCTGGCTCCGTGAGTTCTACTCCTCTTGCCTCATTGGTCAGTACATTCCGTAGATCTGGTGAAAAGCCACTGTGTCCTGTACAAGCTTCTGTACGGGACGCTGCACTACACGTCAAGATGACCAATGACATTGAAGGCAGTTTGGAAAAGGTTGGCAAGTCGGGCTTCACACTGGTGGACCTCACTGCCACCTACGATACAGTGTAGCACCAGGGCCTGATCTTGAAGCTCCGCCACACCATTCCTGACTGCCATTTCGTGCGGTTCCTTGCCATCATCCCGGCCAACTGCAGTTTTGTATTCAAGACCAGCGACGGACAATCTAGCCGACTGCAACGCCTAAGAAACGGAGTCCCCCAAGGCTCGGTACTGGCTCCCATGCTCTTCAATCTCTTTATCAGCGACCTGCCATGCACGAACTAGTGCCAGTATGTATACGGAGATGACCTGGCCCTACTGCATTCGGACAGCAGTTGGTCAAACATGGAGGATGTGCTTTCAGTGGATGTGGAACTTTTCGTGGGCTGCCTTAAGACCTAGAGACTAAAACTGAATGTGGCAAAAACCACCACAATGGCCTTTCACCTGAACAACAAGGAAGCTCAACGCCAGCTAACCGTCACCCTCAATGTGTCACCACTACCCTATAACCCATTTCCTACATACCTTGGTGTGAAACTAGATCGGCAGCTGACCTACAAGCAACACCTTGAAACTCTCCGTGCTACAGTCTCGGTGCAGAACAACCTCCTGCATTGCTTGGCTGGATCTTCATGGGGCGACAGGACATCTACTCTATGAACCAGTGCTCTTGCACTCGTGTACAGTGCCGCTGAGTACACCGCCCCAGCATGATGCAGCAGCGCTCATACTAGCAAGTTAGACGCCAACCTCAACGTCACCATGCGGATCATCATGGCTGCCTACATCCAACTCAGACGGATCTTCTGCCGGTGCTCGTAGGTATCACACCCGCCAAGCTTCACAGAGAGTACTTCACCCACAGGCTGGTGTGCAAGGCCCCATCAGATGCAAAACATCCTTTGCACCACCTCGCCCAGGACTCACAGCAACTGGGACCTCAACGCCTGTCATCTCGTCGCTCCTTCTCCCGTCACGCAGCCACCCTCTGTGGCTCCGGTTTCAACACACTAGGAGCTTGGAGAACCAGCTGGGAACAGACTTCCCGACCTCCTCAATTCACTGTTGCACCGAACACCACAGCCCCACCTGGCTCGGACATGCCCTGCAAAGAGTGGGTCGCCCTGAACCGGCTCCGTACAGGGATCGGCCGGTTCAACACCAACATGCATCGCTGGGGGCTGCGTTCATCAGCAGCCTGCGTGTGTGGAGCAGATCAGCAAACAGCGCAGCAGCAGCACGGCATTTTCGACTGCGCTTCCCTCCGCCCCCCCCCCCCCCTGGTGGAGGGGTGGACCTCACGGCCCTTGACAACAGCACATTGAACTGGTTACAGGGCCTGGAGGGTGTTACATAACCTCTGCTGCCTCAAACGCAAGAACAAGAAGAAGATATAACTGTTTAAAACAGAGTATCATTGGATTTTGATGGCAACAATTACAGCTTTGAGCCCAGTTTACAATGTGACTGAACCATAAACGATTTGCACAACACATTTCATACATTAACAATATTCATTAATAAACCTATGATCAGTGTTCACTCATTTACAGCTTTGATAAACACATTGGTATCATTCCCATCTGTAGTGCGTCTACAAACACCTCGCCAGGCACATGTAAACAAACAAATGTGGTGTCACAAAGTACGCCAAGACCAAGTAGCGTGACCTGGGCCGGGAAGTCTTCATTTTCGGGCAGTAAAGAAGCGCTTGAAGAAATTCACCTGCAAAACAGAAAAAGAGGTCAATAGCTAATCTAACCTCATACAGGTGTCAGAGGTTATGGGGAGATGGCAGGAGAATGGGGATAGGAAGGAGAGGTAGATCAACCATGATTGAATCAATGAGTTGACTTGATGGGCCAAATGGCCTAATTCTTATCCTATCTCTTATGAACCTCAACTAATTAGTTCTTTCAGGATTAAACTAATTGGTAAAATACCACGGTACAAATGTGAAGATTTGTATTTATTGATCATGTTACAAGGATCTGCATTATAATGTACATATGAGTGGCAGCGGCCTCAATACAATGGTCCAAATGAATGCACTATTCTATGAGCAAACAAGCAATGTAGATTCCTTGGTGAACTATTGGACAGGAGGTCTCGATTCTAAACAATCCTCTATCGCAGTCAAACAGAAAATGACAGTGTTTCCATGGTTAGTCTTGGATTCTTGGTGATGGGTGACGTATCCATTCTTACACTATACAGCATGATGAAGGTGGGGAAAGATGAACCTTCATCAGCTGTTTTTCCTGCTCTCTCTGTTCCTGGAAAGGTGTCTCTACATTTAAGATCTTCTTTTGGTTAAGATGAGATAACCAAATTTATTGCATTTATTTTGAGATTTGGCTTACACCTTGGCCTGTATTCACTGCGCTCTTTCATACTGAAACAGAGAGATTAGAGATATGCATTTGAAAACCGATTTGCGTGAGTGCGACATGAGAGTAACTCAAACACCTCATGTCTCCCAGGAGAGGAGGAGTTGCTGGGTGAGGGGACGGGCACCACGTGCAGACCTCGAGGCTGGACAAAGAAACCAGGCCAGGTTTTCTGTGTTGATGCCTGAATCACCCACTCCAAACCAATGTACTATGTATCCTATTTATTAGTTAGTAAGTACATGGAAGCAGGTTTTCCAGAGTTGCCCTGTTCACTGGGGTGGGGGTGGGGGGCAAGATACAGGGTAAAATGTCAGGAAATGACATTAAAACTAGAAAACATAGAATTGATTGGCAACACACACCTTCCGTGCCACCACCACCTGTTCACTGGGGTCTATCTCCAAAACCTCCTCACATTCCTCGATTGATTCCACTTCAATAGTTTGCTCCCTGGGTGCTGGTCTGACAAGAAGAGGTCCATGCCTGGAAAGAAAACAGCAGCGTAAACGGTAACACAGTAACCCCACCTGATCAATGAAATGTCATCGATACCAAGGGCTGGGAAGAACACACGGCTTTCAAGGAATCTTCTCCAAGGACTTTGAAGCAGCTGCTTTCTGCAGTCAGTGGATTCCTCTACAAGCGGGTTGATGGAGCAGAACAGGAAAGACCATTTCTTGAATTGGAGGAAGCAAGGGTATAGAAACTAGCAAAAATGCCAGGGGAAGAGGAGAAATTATTTTTTACTCAGCAAATTATGACCGAGGTCTTAAAAAGTGGCAAAAACGACTCAATAATAATATATTTAATTTAAAAACAATTCAAAGACGCATGTTAAAGAGGAAAGGGGGAGCATTAAGTGGATAAATCATCAGTGCTACTACAAGCAGAATTCGCTAATTCCATCCACATTGTGTACACATGGTTCTTCAGATTCTATCATGTAACAGTGGGGACAGAATTACTGCCTTACAGCGCCAGAGACCCAGGTTCAATCCTGACTGTAGGTAGTAAGTACGCAAGTAAGTTTTATTTATATAGCACATATTAAGTCAACTCACATTGACACCAAAGTGCTTTACATAAAATAGATAATAAGTATCCAAACCATAGAAAAAGGTTAAAATAAATAAAATGGACACAACACATTATAGAGTTCAACACAAACGTCCCCCCACAGCAGAATCAAAAATGTCCACTGTGGGGAAAGGCACCAGAAAGTTAGTCCTCTTCCTCTGAAACACCCGAGGTCGGGGCCCATTTGTGGCCTTGCAGCCAGTCCGATGATTTTCAGGGCCCTCTTGCCGTGAAGATGGAACTCCGGGATCAGGTGAAACAATTCCTCAAGCGGCTTGGAAAGTCTGGAGCGGCTGCCTCCTCCCCAGAGACCGGAGACCGGGGCACTCGTAGCCCTCAGGCCGCGCCGGTTGGAGCTCCAACCCCGGCGAACTCGATCCCTGACTCCGTGGCGCTCCAAATCCAGCGCCGCCCGTGGCCAGACGCCCGCAGCCACAACTCCGCGATGTTGGGAGTCGGCGGTCACAGCGCTCCGGAGCGTACTGCATGGCGACCCCGTAAGGCATCGCCCGTTCCCTGTTGGTATCCCAGCGCTGCACCGCCGCTAAAGCTGTAGTCCCGGCCGGTCCCGACAGGAAACGCCGCTCCATTCTCGATGGTAGGCCACGTGGACGGGGTGAAGAAGCAGCTTGGAAGGATGCTGCCTCTCCGACCAGGTAGGGGACTAAGAAATAAAGTTTCCCCTTCCCCCCACCCCCCCCCCCCCCCCCCCCCCCCCACCCACAACAAAATAGACCTCCAACTAGGTGCTGTTTGTGTGGAGTTTGCATCTTCTCCCTGTGGCTGCGTCGGTTTCCTCCAGGTATTCTGGTTTCCTCCCACATCCCAAAGACGTGAGGGTTTGTAGGCTATTTGGATTGGTTAAAATTGTAATTTGTCCCTAGTGTGTAGGATTGCGCTAGTGTACGGGATGGTTGCTGGTCGGCGCAAACTCAGTACGATGAAGGGCCTGTTTCTGGGAGTGGGCGCGTTCTTGATCGCATCAACTTTACCCTTGATGGGGTGTAGACCATCCTTGTCTATCTTATGACCCAAGTACTCTACCGAGTTCTGAAATAACTCACACTTTTGTGCCGTCACTCTTACACTGTGTGTCTCAAGGCATGTGAGTACCAATTCCAACCTTTCATCATGTGACTGCCTGCCAGGGGCTGAGATGAGGATGTCATCCAAGTAACACACCACACCTTAAATTCCGTCTAGAATTTGTGTCATAAACCCTTGAAAAATCCCTGGGGCTGATGATATGCCAAATGGGAGCCTATTGAACTGAAACAATCCCAAATGCGTGTTGATAGTCAGCTTGGATTTAGATTCTCTCTAAACTGAACTAATCTAAAACAAACTAAAGGAAGCCGTCCAGCCATTCGCAACAGAATGTCCTCCTTTAACCAGACGGATTCTCCTTCGTCAAGGAGTTGAATAATTTGTGGCTCTACGACACCACCCTATGAAAATTGACTGCCGTGTTTGCTACCATCATCGACACTTCAAACGTAGTTAACTGGCCAAAGCATCAAGGGATAATCCCATTTGATCGTATGGCACAATAGAAATGCAACTGATATCCCAGTCCAAGTAGAACTAAACCTTAGCTCAGCCAATTGATTCTTGCAGGAGGACGGATCGTGCTCCCTGCGCTCCTGCTGTGTTGTTTGCTGAAGGGTTTCCAGTTCTTCCTTTTCCTGCAAAATGAAAATAGTGCTGAATCTTTATACACACATGAATGTAAAACATGATTACAACATATCTTTGCTGTGTCCATCTCGGAATCTTTTAAATTAAAATGTAAAAACACAAATATTTGTTGATCATATGCATCCCGAGGAACAAGTCCCATCAATGAGCAATGTCATTGCTTCACCTTTAGTACCTTGAGATTTAGTATCCTGCTCAATTTATTCATTGATGCAAGGGCTTGTTTCCGTGCATGTCATTAGTAAATTAATGTGCTCTTTTAAAAAGTCCCTTCTAAGATTTGTGCTTAAAAAACATTAATTTCTACCTTAAGATAATTTTTGCCTTACTTGAAGTTTCCGAATATCCTCCAGACATCTGCCTCTGTCCGTCTGTACTGCCAGCAACGTTTTCTCAAAAGATTCTGCCTGAGAAGCAACTTCCTTGTTCTCATTAATAACATCCAAAAGCCTTTGATTCATCACTGACAATCCCACCAAATATTCTTCAGGTTTCTCCTGCGCTATTCCATCAGCACTTTCAGACATTTTCACTCCCGCCTTTACTTGAGTCAGATTTTCAAATTCTGTTCATATATTTTCAATTCTTTTAAGTCAGCTCTTCTAATATTAGTTTACTTTTTTGAGTTCTTCGCATTCCAGAGTTTTAGTTTTAAGTTGTTGCTGAAGCTCTTGAATTAATTGCCTCTCATTTGTTTCATTTTTATCCTCTTCTTTTTGGAAACCAAGATCAAGATTCAAGATTCAAGATTCAATTTAATTGTCATTTGGACCCCTTGAGGTCCAAACGAAATGCCGTTTCTGCAGCCATACATTACAAACAAATGGACCCAAGACACAACATAATTTTCACAAACATCCATCACATCGCTGTGATGGAAGGCCAAACAAACTTATCTCTCCACTGCACTCTCCCCACCCCCCCCCCCCCCATGTCAGAGTCAAAGTCAAAGCCCCCGGCTGGCGATGGCGATTGTCCCGCGGCCATTAAAGCCACGCCGGGTGGTGCGAGGTCGCACACCGGGTCTTGATGTTAGAGCCCCCGGCGTGCGCTCGCAAAGTCCCGCAGCCATTCCAAGCCGCGCGGGGCGGTGATGTCAGGCCCCGCTCCAGGTGCTCTTCAACCCTGCAACTCGGGTGGGAGAAGTCGCCGTTGCGAGAGCCCTGAAAAGCGGTCTCCCTCCAGGGACCCGCGGGCTCCCGGTGCCTCCGTCTGCCACACCCGCAGTTGCAGCCTCCGAATCTCCGGAGGTCGGGCCGCAGCAGCAGCAGCACTCCACCACCGCTCCACCCGCTCTGGACTCGGCCAGCTCCGCGACGGTGAGGTGAGTCGTCGGCATCAGAGTCCCCGGTCTTCTCCTGTTGGAGGCCGCTCCTCGTTGCAGCCCCAACGACAACGGAGACCCGACAAAGAAAGGTCGGGTCTCCCGTGCAGGGAGAGATTTAAAAGTTACCCCCTCCCTCCCACCCCACCCCCACACACACACACCCCCCAACAAAAAATAACAAAAACTACATAGAAACATAGACAAAAAATAATAAAAACACGGACGGGCTGCAGAGGCCGCTGCTGACGAGAGTCGCGCCGCCTACAATAGCCTTGAGCTCTGTTAGCTGTTCCAAAATTTGCAGATTTTCTTCTTGCAAGGACTTTGGGCTTTCATTACTTTGTTTAAGGGATCCTTGTGCAACTTTCCATTGCTCTTTGAAGATGGATTTCTCATTCTCAAGATTCTTAATTTGCTGTTGTTGCTTTTGCTTCAACTGATTATCCTTCAAAGACAGGACCTGGTTTAGCTCCCCCGTGTACTGAACCAACTGTGTTTTTAACAGCGCGTTGTCAGAAGTAAGGTCATCCATCTGGTTGAGAACATTTCCGATCTCTTGCTTCAGTTCATTGTTTTCAGCTGCACTCCCCTGAATGATGCGATGTTTCTGGCAATGCATGTCGAGATGCCATTGTTCCAGCTCCGTATATTCTGATAACATGCGGCCTCGGTCATCTTGCAAGGAGGCCATCGATTTTGTGAAGGCACCCGTCTGGCTAACAGCTTTGTCTTTTTCTTTCCTAACCTTAACAAGTTGGATCTCCAGCTCTTTCATGGCTCTGGCTCCTTTCTGGTTATCTTGTTGGAGAATCCTCAAATTCTTTTCATAGTCATCTATTTGCTTTCTATGTTGCTGCTGGATTTCCACTAGATAGTCAGAAATGTCACTGTCTTTTGATGACACAAGCTTTGAGAACTCTGCATCCTTACTGCTCAACATTAGCTTCGGCTGCTGGGAAATGCCTCTCAATTTCCAACGTTGCTGCATCCACTCTGTCTTTGTCCCGTTCCAGCAAATCCAGTTTATCCTGAGAGCTCAATATTCATCCTCATTCTCATTCACCTTCCCCTGCAGTTGACTGCGCTCAGCAGTCCACCTACTCAAAGATGTGTGAAGTTCTTTATTCTCATTCTGAAGACTTTCTTTATCAATATTCAATGCATTTGTTTCTGCAACAACACAACTATCAGTTTCCTGGTCAAGTTGGCCCTGCAAGTCATGACTTTCAGCAGAGGTTTTATATGTTAACACGTTAATATTAATTTTATTATTAACGTGTTAACATAGTATAACTTACAAGAAAACTTCCACCACTGGGGTGAAACCGGGGGCTCCACAGTCGGTCATTCATTTGTTTGTGCAGCTGCCCGCTAGTTCAGCCTTCTTCAAGATCTATTTAAGAAAGAACTGCAGATGCTGGATAAATAGAAAGGAAGAGGCTGGTAAATAGAAAGGAAGAGGTGGGGACAGTAGGACTAGAAGGAGAGCTGAGAAGGGGGATGGGGAGGAGGGAGAAGACAAGGGCTATATAAAATTAGAGAATGTTGATACTGCTGGGGTGTAGACTACCCAAGTGACAACCAATGCTGTGGGGAGATATGTTGCCAATGTGGTCATTGATACACTGGAGGCAGACCAACCATTAAAGGAGTATTTGTTGACATCGGAAGTATTGGAGAAGTCAAACAGCTCAACTATTGCTCAGTTGTTTACATCTTCACGCTGTACTTTGGGCAGAAGGTATAAAACACGAGAATGTTCTTCTGTTTGTGACTTAAACGTTTTATTCCCTCATAAATAATAGTATCCTGAATAATAATAGAAACGTTTACTTCCTTGCACATGAATTCACAATACATTTGTACCATGGAACAACAAAGTTGCTGTATTAACAACCCTTTAAATTTCCCAAATGTAGTTACTTGGTATCAAGCTAAAATGAATTCACCAACGCTCTACTCATTTGCTTTGATGTATTTTAAGTACTTCCCTTGAAAAATCCAGATGGGTAAATGATGGTGAGTAACAGAGACAGAAATACTGTGCACACTGGATGGAACCCAATGACTATTAACACCAAACATGAAAAATGGCAGTTAAAATTGATCAGGTTGTCACAACCCCAGAAGCCGTCATTTTGCCCATCATGTCCAAAACTGGTCTTTAATTTTAACTGTTCAAATGTTTATATATAAAGGGGTAAATTTGCTAAAATGACAAATATTGCTGTACATTCCAGATTTGTCAGTGATTTCCAAAATCTGTCTCTATTGATGTCATTTTACTTTTAATATTAGAAATGGAACATGATTGAGCCTGATATAATGTTTTCTCCTTGTATGAGGCCATCCATCTCAGTCCAACTTATAATGGCAATGAAAATTGAGTTGAAGGCTTTTTCAGTTTAGCAAATTTCCGTATATATATTTACCTTCTCAAAACTACTGAAGGCTTTAGACTTTTGAGATGCAGCAGGGAAACAGGCCCTTCGGCCCAATGAGTCCAGGCCGACCAGTGCTCACCCCGGACACTATCCTGCACACTAGGGACAATGTACAAGTTTTACCCAAGCCAATTAACCTGCAAACCTGTACGCCTTTGGAGTGTTGGAGGAATCAGTAGCAGCCGGAGAAACCCCACGTGGTCACGGGGAGAACGTGCAAACTCGGTACAGACAGCACCAGTGGTCAGGATTGAACCCGGTTGTCTGGTGCAGTAAGGCAGCAACTCCGCCACTGTGCTGCCCCTCCCCTCCCCCCTCCAAACAGAAAACTATTTTATTCAACCTTGGCAAAGCTTAAAATTAATAACAGCGTAAAATGTCAAGTGAACTCAAGCATTACATTTCCACAGATATTTAAGTGTCAGACTGAGCACATACCCTAAGCTTTTGGCCAGCTGTGGTCTGCTTTGTCCATCCTTGATCCTGTCCTCGTCTCTGAAGTTCCCCGAGTTCCTCCTCTAGCTCCTGCAGTTCTGAGATCAAATCTGGATCAGAGCAGGAAAGCAGGAAAGAACCAGTTATCATCAATCAGTTTTGTGCCACAGGAAGACACGTCATTCAGAAAGACGGCATGAACACAGACACAATATGGACTGATTGGACCCTAGTGACCATCACTACCTTGTGGCTTCACCAAGTTGAGGTGTTAGTTTCTGACTGGGCTAAAACACCTTGCAGCTGGCTGGCTTTACATTTTAAAAGCTTGCAGTAACAAAGCTAGATTTACATCACTGGTATCCCAGAGACAACTAATACCAATACTGATTTATGTATTGATATTATTTCAGTATTTCTTCAGGAGAACCTGCAAATCCATGAATAAACTGAGTGAAGCCTGTGCAGTGGCCATTTGGACAAAAGGTAAGTGTGCTTCCTTTGTAATTACCAATGTAAATAAAACAGGACACAACTATTGTCAGCATGGATTTTGATGCTGAATGTAAAAATGTTAGAATTCCAGCTTTAAAAAGTCGACAGTAGCCTTTGTCTTGACTGAAATATGGACAACAAACAGATCCCTAAATAGAGGTGCACTCGACTTTCAAGTCATCAAGATCACTAATCAAGTCATTCACTTCTTAAATATTTTAAATTAAAACAAAGTAAACTGCATGATTTGTTCCAAGTGAGAATCAGAGAGCACCACAATTTACCTTCTCTTTCTTCCTCAAGTTGCCTCATCCTTAATTCCATGACACTCCTCTCATCGATGTCATGGCTCGGTGTTGGCTTATAAACCGTTTCTCGCCACTTCATCAGGCGGCTGTGCAGTTCCTCTGCAGATTCAGATTCACTTGTCTACAGACACATTACACACAAAGCAACATCATCCACTCATCTAACTGGCCAATTAGATGCTTGATGCCATAAGAAACAGAAGCGCTGAGACATGATACAAGAGTAATGATTCTCTATGTTTGCCTCCCAGACATATTTGATTCACAAAATAGCAAGCTGATTTGTAGTTGAGAGTTATTCAGCAAGATGACCAGAGGTGTGATCAGCATTAAAAAGTGAACTCTGAATCTGACTCTGAATCTGAATCTGAATCTGAATCTGAACTTCATGGTGAAAAATATAGTTTGTAAAAGATAGTTTACCCTTTTTTATTCTCTGCTGGAAATGATGATTTCAGTGATTTTCACATATAAGTAAAATTATTTTAATTGTCTTTAAGATAAATGGACCTATGGGCAATGAAGCACTGACTTGTTCCTTTTAATGTACACCTTCAAGACATATTGTTACATGTCATTGGGATTGCAAGTTGTAGAATTAGATTGCAAGTTGTAGAATTAGCCCTTGAGCCTTATTCATTCTATCACGTGATCATGGCTGATTAGATCTTTGATCTAATCATTTACATAATCCCCATAACCCTCAATTTTCCTGCAGTGTAAAATTCTAGCTGGCTAACCCTTGAATATACTGAATGGTTCTCCACCCACAGCTCCGGAGGGTAAAGAACTCTATATTTGGATAGCAGTAACAGTAACAGCATGGATTTACGAAAGGGAAATCATGCTCGACTAATCTTCAGTAATTATTTGAGGATGTAACTAGGAAAATGGACAAGGAAGAGCCGGTGGATGTAGTGTACCTGGACTTTCAGAAACCATTAGATAGGGTCCAATTTGATAGGAGATTAGTGGGCAAAATTAGGGCACATGGTATTGGGGCTAGAGGGTTGACATGGAAAGAAAATTGGTTGGCAGACAGGTAACAAAGAGTAGGGATTAACGGGTCCCTTTCAGAATGGCAGGTAATGGCTAGTGGGGTACTTTATCATTGTACCACTGCTGGCAAATTCATTTCACTTGCACTTTATGCGCAATGTGACGAATAAAACTGATTGATTGGTTGATTGATTGATTGACTGCAAGGCTCTGCGTAGCTATTTACAATATACATCAATGATTTAGATGAAGGGATTCAAAGTAACATTAGAAAATTTGCAGATGACACAAAGCTGGGTGGCAGTGTGAATTGTAAGGAGGATGCTATGAGAATGCAGGGTGACTTGGAAAGTTTGGGTGAGTGGGCAGATGCATGGCAGATGCAGTTTGATGTGGATAAATGTGAGATTATCCATTTTGGTAGCAAAAACAGGAAGGCAGATTATTATCTAAATGATGTCAAGTGGGGAAAAGGGAAAGTACAACGGGGTCCGGGGATCCTTGCTCATCAGTCAATGAAAGTAAGCATGCAAGTACAGCAGGCAGTGAAGAAAGCAAATGTCATGTTTGCCTTCACAACAAGAGTAGTTGAGTATAGGAGCAAAGAGGTCTTTCTGCAATTGTTTAGAGCCCTAGTGAGACCACACCTGGAGAACTGTCTACATTTGTGGTCCCCTAATTTGAGGAAGTCCATTCTTGCTATTGAGGGAGTGCAGCGTAGGTTCACAAGGTTAATTCCCGGGATGGCGGGACTGTCAAATGCTGAGAGAATGGAGCGGCTAGGTTGTATACTCTGGAGTTTAGAAGGATGAGAGGAGACCTTATTGAAACATATAAGATTATTAACGGTTTGGACACACTAGAGGCAGGAAACATGTTCCCGATGTTGGGGGAGTCCAGAACCAGGGGCCACAGTTTAAGAATAAGGGGTAAGCCATTTAGAACGGAGACAAGGAAACACTATTTCACACAGAGAGTTGGGAGTCTGTGGCATTCTCTGCCTCAGAGGGGGGTGGTGGCCGGTTCCCTGGATACTTTCAGGAGCGAGCTAGAAAGAGTTCTTAAAGATAGCGGAGTCAGGGGATATAGGGAGAAGGCAGGAACGGGGTACTGATTGGGGATGATCAAACATGGTCACATTGAATGGAGGTGCTGGATGGAAGGGCCGAATGGCCAACTCCTGCACCTATTGCCTATTGCAGCTCCTTATCCTGAGGCTATGCCCTTTAGGTCTTGACTCTCCCATTAGGAAAAATATCCTATCAGCCTATCAGTCAAACACACCTTTCTCCACACCCGCTCCTTCCTTTCACTTTACACTCTTCTAAAATCTGGAGAATATCGGCTCAAGCATAGGACACGCTCTAACCACAGAAATCAGTCTTGCCAATAAATGTTTAGAGTTCTGGATAATCAGAATTAAAGGATGTTCTTTTAGGAAGGAGATGAGGTGACATTTCTTTAGCCAGAAGGTGGTGAATCTGTGGAATTCATTGCCACAGATGGCTGTAGAGGCAAGTCAGTGGATATTGTTCAGGCATAGATAGATTCTTGATTAGTACAGGTGTCAGAGGTTAGAGGAGAAGGCAGGAGAATGGGGTTAGGAGGGAGTAATTGATCAGCCATGATTGAATGGTGGGGTAGGCTTGATGGGCCGAATGACCTAATATTATTCCTTATGACCGTATAATATTAATAGGTAAAATGACCCAAACTAGATTAAAAAGTTTGGAAATACTCTGTTGCTTCCCCAACCACACGAGCTAATTCAGTAGACTTTCTCCATGTCCAAGGTGTATGGTAATGCATACAGAAACCATCTGGTGTGGAAGCAAATATCACCCCTCAGATGCAAGAATCAAGCCAGAAAGTAAGGATGAGAATAGAAAAGAGCAAAATAAAAACTTACTTAAATGATCCATTTAAAAATTAATCTGAATAAGCAACATGAAATACAATGTTATATTAATTAGCAGGATACTTGAAACTGTTGAATCTGTGCAGAATGCACACACTTGGAATTAAGATTGTACATGGAGGAATTAAATGCAGCACAAATTCTCCCAACCTGGGAAGTTTGTCCCTTGGTAGCTTGTTCTAAATCTGCTTGCATGTCTGGTGTTGCTCTTCATATTCTTCCAATTTTGCTTGAAGATCCTCTGTAAGAAAAAGCATATCACCATTTAAACAATGAGAAAGAAGAAGGGTCATGACCCGAAACGTCACCTATTATTTCTCTCCAGAGATGCTGCCTGTCCCACTGAGGTATTCCAGCTTTGTGTGTCTATCTTCGGTTTAAACCAGCAACTGCAGTTCCTTCTTACACAAGAGATGAAGGATCTCTAACCAAATACTCTCTCTCACTCTCTCTCTCTCTCTCTCTCTCTCTCTCTCTCTCTCTCTTCCTTCATTATCACCTCATCCCCAGCCAACAATGGACCGTTGTGAGCTCCACCCTCCCCGAGTCATCAATGCGGGCTCTACTTTGTTCTGTACCTCCCCATACCTCTAATTCCCCCTCCCTGACTCCGACGGTCTTGATCCGAAACATCACCTATTCTTTTCTCCAGAGATGCTGCCTGACCTGCAATTTGTGTCTATCTTCGGTGTAAACCAGTATCCCCAGTTCCTTCTTACCCAATTAAAGACATACTATACACACACCATTTTGTGCCTCGACATGTTGTAGCCAGTTCACTTTCAGGTGTAACTGTTCGTTTTCCTCTTCCAAGTCAACGGCTATATCTTTGAGCTCCAGCAGCTCCTGCCGAGAAGGTGCAATCTGGGTAGAAATAACTTTAGTGTCAATTATAGCCAAGGGATTTCTATTGGTCAGTAAAATAGTCACCATTCAAATTCTAGATTAAATATTTTGCTTTATGACTCTAGACAGGTAGGACTAGTGTAGATGGGGCTCGTTGGTCAGTGTGGGCAAGTTGGGCTGAAGGGCCTGTTTATGAACAGTATGATTCTCTAAATAACTTTAGCATGCATTATACTTTTAATGTGCCATTGCTGACAGCTCCATTCTACCACAACTATTTTATGATTGAATTTTCCTGCAGGTTCACATCTATCCCATGTCACTTACTCTTCAGAAAGGTGTTCTACACGGAATGGAGCGAGCAGTGAAATGTAGGGAAGCACTCCTTCATACAGTTGAGCCCAGATTAAAAATATACAATGTACATAACAGTGTAAAAAAAAATGTGGTTCCCACAATGCTTCAACAACTCACGGAATAACATAATATCAATTTTCCTTTTTTTATAAGATAAAGTCATTTAATTCTAGGTAAATAGCAAACAGATTAATATTCAATTAATCGTCACCAGGTACAAGGTGTTTTTATTTGGGGTACCTGTACATTGTCCAGCTCCTCTTCAATCTGATTGATTTTCGATTTGGACTGAGCTTCCATTGTAATGAACCTGGCCTCTGATTTTTCAGCCTCTTGTGTCATAAGCCTCACTTGTTCTTTAAGAAAGAGAAAGGGAAAAACACCTGTAATTATCTGATATTTGTTGCAAAAAAAAGCAACCTCCACAATTTGCAATTGTTTGCACAGCAGTTAATGGCAATCAGTGAAAATCATCTGTTCAACTAATTACCAACATTTGAAATCATCAAATATCCTTGAAATGCTACAATTCATTAAGCTTGAAGATTGCTCAGGCAAAATGGTAATTCCATTTACATATTTATCCAATGATAAATTCCTTAACTATCACTAGTGAGAAAAGGTTAGAAGCTTGAATAAAGCTCCACAGAAAATGTGTCTCCTCAACAACATTTTGGAAATTAATGTATAAAGTTACTTAATCCCAAACAAACAAAATGATCATTCTCCACTTGCTCCATTAAAACCACATTATTTTATTTTAAATTACTCCAATTAAATGTCCTCTTCTGCTGCTGAATTGTCTGTCTCCACCATCATTGTATCATGTCCCTGGTTTCACTCTCTCTTCCGTAAACTGTCATGCAAACACAGCTCAAGTCTCACAGAGATAAGACATTGATGGAGTTAATGAAATGTCCTGGTTGCTCTGTGGTTTTCTCATTCAAAGCTAATTGAAATTAAAATACTTTGATGTACCATTTCCGGCAAGGGCATTGTGAATGGTAAAATGATTTTATTTAGAGATACAGCGTGGAAACAGGCCCTTCGACCCACTGTGTCTGTGTCGACCAATGATCCTCGCACACTAACACTATCCTACACACATTAGGGATAATTTACCATGAACCCAAGTCAATTAACTTACAAACCTGTACGTCTTTGGAGTGTGAGGATACCGGAGCACCTGGATGAAAACCCACATGGAGAACATACAAACTCCGTACAGACAAGCACCACAGTCAGGATCAAACCCAGGTCCCTGGCGCTGAAAGGCAGCAACTCCACCGCTGCGCCACCAGGCCACCCTTCACAATGTCATGTTTTAACTATCAGCACTGTCTCAAAATTAAAATTCAGTGATAGCGAAGTTTAAAGGATTCAAGAAGAGAATGTTTTGAAAAGCATCTGTATGAATCTGTCCAAATGACTACTGTATGTTCCTGTCAGTCATTTGGCAGACTCTCACAAATGCTTCACAAAGAATTATTTTCTTGAATCTTTAAACATCACTATCTTCTGATCAAGGAATCTGACCAGAATACGCGAGTGAAATAAACTTAGGTTACACGCTACTTTTCCTGATCACTGAACGTACCAACCCATTTACCAACCGATGAAGTATATTTTAAAGTGTGATCAGTGATAAAATATGAGAATTACAACAACCAATTTGCATACACAAAATCTCATAAGGTTACAGGGACGAGATAATTACACAGCAGGTGAGGACAGATGTACAAATCTGCGGTAGGAACATTTATGGCCGACCAAAAATATTAACAAGTCATCTTTGAGTAATTACCTTCCAGTTCCCCAATCTTCTGTTTGGTGTAATCATTTAAAGAACAAGTTGCCTGTTCTGCAAGAGGTGCACAGGCATGAGATTGGAAAAGTTGCAGATCTTTGTTAAGTTGTACACAACACTGATCTTTCAGTGATGTTTCCTCAGCATGTTTCTCATGGATTTTACGGAGCTGAGTCCTGTGTTTTCTGTTGAGTTTTTTAAAATCTGCCTCATGCTTTTCCGTCATATTTCGGACCTTGGTTCTCATTCCGCGTTTTTCAGCCAGAAGCTTGTCCTTGAGCTCTTCATTTTCCATCTCAATGACGCTCAAATCTTCAACTAACTCCTAAAAAATTAAAAATAGCCAAATGAAACTAAAGAGACTTTCGTGAGCCTTTGTGTGGGGGAGGGTGGATGTGGGGCAGGGGGTTGCGGAGGGTGGTGTGGGGGAGGGGTGTGGGAGAGAGCAGGGTGTGGGGGAGGGTTGTGGGGAGGGGATGTGGGGGAGGGGGTTGCAGAGGAGAGGGGGTGGGGGAGAGGTGTTGGGGGGGGGATGTGGGCGAATGAGGTCTGTAGGGTATGGGGAGGGGGAACCTTCAAAACCTTTATAACTTTTGTACTATTTCATCGATCGGATCAAAACTTATTTGATTTCAGCAGAGAAGAATGGTGGCGAAAAATGGTAGCACTAAGCAGGATGGTTTTTGTTCAAATTTAATTACAACGCAGACACGAAGTAGTCAAGATGAGAGTTTTAGTAATATACATGGAATAGAAATGATGGAAGATAGATATAATCAGTAGTGACATTGTTGCATTATAACCAAGAGTTAATGTGTTGTTGACATCTAAATAGGAGATAAATAGCAGATCTGATCTTGGTCACAGCTGAAAAACATTGGTGGTACAGATCAGCAATGCCAACAACCTGTCATAACCAGAATGACAACACTGCAATGCTCCACATAAACCGTGACTCTGCACTATAACACATCATAAAAGGGTTGATTTACAAAAAAAGAATTGGAAGATTTATACAAAAGAAAATCTTCACATTTTTTCATAATTACAGATTATGAGGCTCCCTGCTCCCAAGAGGCTCCCTGCTATTTTTATTTCACTGCCAGTTACAACAGAATCCCTTAGCTGGTTGCAGAGATCTTTCCCTGTAATAGACATTCACACAGCAGCAAACAATGATGTCCTTACCGCCAGCTCCTGATTCTTCCCATCAAGCTTTTTCTCCAACACATCCACAAGTTGCGTCCTTTCTAATAATGCCTCTTCGCTTTCACAGAGTTTTTCCTTCAGGGTTTCCAGCAACTGAGGAAGTTAACAAGTGATTAATACCTCCTAACAGATAAATCTGGGCAACATAGAATGGAAATCACACACACGCAACATTTGTAATTCAACTGCACCAATAGTTAGGTCTTTAATTCCACCTTGGTATTAAGACATTAAAATTAAAATTATCATTAATGTAATCAGGGAATGAAATCATTCATTCACATTCAATGGTTTAATGGTCCTTTATTGTCACGTGTACTGTGGTACAGTGAAATATGATTTACCACACACATACCAAAAAAGCAACAAGACACAAAACTACATAAAGAATAAACATAAACAGCCACCACAGCACCGTGTGAGAATCCCTAGGGCACCCAGCATAAGCGGAGACCCACAGCCATCAGTTCAATGTCTGGGCCACACACATGCTCCTTCACCGACCGCTGTACTATCTCTGCAGTCACTGTCCGCCCAAAGTCAGAAAGCCGTCCACACTCGCAGCAGACTCCAGGATCACTGCACTAACCAGAATGACAATGTTGCAAGGCTCTACATAAAATGAGATTCTGCACCATAACAGATCATAAAAGGGTTGATGGGTTGATTTAGAAAAAAAGAATAGGAAGATTTATACAAAAGAAAATCTTCACATTTTTTCATGTTGATAAATGTGAGGTTATCCACTTTGGTGGCAAAAACAGGAAAGTAGACTATTACATGAATGGTGGCCGATTAGGAAAAGGGGAGATGCAACGAGACCTGGGTGTCATGGTACACCAGTCATTGAAAGTAGGCAGGCAGGTGCAGCATGCAGTGAAGAAAGCAAATGGTATGTTAGCATTCATAGCAAAAGGATTTGAGTATAGGAGCAGGGAGGTTCTACTGCAGTTGTACAGGGTCTTGGTGAGACCACACCTGGAGTATTGCATACAATGTTGGTCTCCTAATCTGAGGAAGGACATTCTTGCCATAGAGGGAGTACAGAGAAAGTTCAGCAGACTGATTCCTGGGATGTCAGGACTTTCATATGAAGAAAGACTGGATAGACACGGCTTGTACTCGCTAGAATTTAGAAGATTGAGGGGGGATCTTATAGAAACGTACAAAATTCTTAAGGGGTTGGACAGGCTAGATGCAGGAAGATTGTTCCCGATGTTGGGGAAGTCCAGAACCAGGGGTCACAGTTTAAGGATAAAGGGGAAATCTTTTAGGACTGAGATGAGAAAAGCATTTTTTACACAGAGGGTTGTGAATCTGTGGAATTCTCTGCCACAGAATGTAGTTCAGGCCAGTTCATTGGCTATATTTAAGAAGGAGTTAGATGTGGCCCTTGTGGCTAAAGGGATCATGGGGTATGGAGAGAAAGCAGGTACAGAATACTGAGTTGGATGATCAGCCATGATCACATTGAATGGCGGTGGAGACTCGAAGGGCCGAATGGCCTCCTCCTGCACCTATTTTCTATGTTTCTATTTACAGATTTATTCCAAGAGGCTCCCTGCTATTTTGATTTCACTGCCAGTTACAACAGAATCCCTTAGCTGGTTGCAGAGATCTTTCCCTGTAATAGACATTCACACAGCAGCAAACAATGATGTCCTTACCGCTAGCTCCTGATTATTCCCATCAAGCTTTTTCTCCAACACATCCACAAGTTGCGTCTTTTCCAATAATGCCTCTTCGTTTTCACGGAGTTTTACCTTGAGGTCTTCCAGCAACTGAGGAAGTTAATGTGATTAATACCTCCTAACAGTGATTAAAACTGGGCAACATAGAATGGAAATCACACACACGCAACATTTGTACTTTAAATGAACCAATTCTTCAATTCCACCTTGGTATTAAGACGTTAAAATTATCATTAATGAAATCAGGGGATGAAACCATTAATTCACATTCAATGGTTTAATGGTCCTTTATTGTCACGTGTACTGTGGTACAGTGAAATTTGATTTACCACACAGTCATATCAAAAAAGTAACAAGACACAAAACTACATAAAGATTAAACATAAACAGCCACCACAGCAACGTGTGAGAATCTCTAGGGCACCCAGCATAAGCGGAGACCCAGAGCCATCAGTTCAATGTCTGGGCCACACACACGCTCCTTCACCGACCGCTGTACTCTCTCTGCAGTCCCTGTCAGCCCAAAGTCAGAAAGCCGTCCACACTCGAACCAGACTCCAGGATCACTGCACTCACGGAAATCCCTCCGAGTCCCCACCAGGGTAGGCAGCTCCTCCATCGTGGTTTTTGCGACCACATATTCCCCTCTGTGATGGAAGGTGAATAACTTTTACCATCTTCCTCCTTTTCTCCCACGGTCGGGGCGATCGAAACACCTGCAGTCGGGGCGATTGAAACTCCCACAGTCGCCGATCAAAGGTCCTGCAGTTGGAGCTCCCGACGTTGATCCCTAACAAAGCTACATCCAGCTCCATGATGTTTGGCCACAATGCCGGCGGAGATGCAATACGGAAAAAGTCGCACCTCCGTCGAGGGAAGAGTTAAAAAAAGTTTCTCCTTTCCCCAATCCCCCACTTCCCCCCACATAATACAAAACTAAAGATACGCTAACACACACACACACAAATAAAACAGACTAAAAACAAACAAAAGCAAAACTCACACAGTCAAGGGGAGAACGTACAGACACCACCCGTAATTGGCATGGAACCCGGGTCTCTGGCGCTGCAAGTGCTGCAAGGCAGCAACTCTACCGTTGCACCAGCGTGCCACCCAACACTGTGCCTCCTCACCCAACCTCTCAACATTTGTCAGAAACTTGTATTCTTTAATAGTTTACTCGATACATGCAACAATTAACTAAACTAAATCCGATCTGCATCTTCTCTTGTACAATTTCATCTTTACTATTATATAATAACAAGAAGCACTCCTCAACAATTTCAATAATTTTCTGGCACCATTCCTTTGGCAAGGGAAGACTGAACACATTTAGTCAGAACCTCAGCTGTTTCCACTCTTGCTTCTTTTAACTGGCTGGGAAACATTTCTGCCGGACCTGATGATCTGTCCACCTTCAGAGATGTGTGAAGGCATGCTTTCAATTTCCTTGAAAAGTTCCAACACACGACGTGAAACGGTTTAACAATAGTCTTTGCTTTAGAAAAACAAGAGGCATTGTTAATTGTTATTGTTAAAAAGAAAACTTGCAATATTTTGGACTGAATTTTCAGGCTTTAAAGTGAAATCCAACTGCAGAAATGCAAACACAAAGTACACAGATCACTGTAATAGCTCACTCAGTGAGTGTAACAAATATTCAACTGTAATTTATGTTACCTTAAGCTGTTCATCTCTCACGTGAAGCTGGGTTTCTTTGTCCAGAATTTGGTCTTTGAGCTGCACTATTTGCTGTTCATACAGAGCCAGCTGCTCAGTTAAATCAGCCGCCGAATACTTACCTTTAGTCTTCTGGCAGCTCAGTGCCTGCAGAATAATTGGTCACCATTAATAACTGCATCATAGTGAATCAGACTTCAGAGAGAACAGTATTGAAATATTCAGTGTGAGAGGACACCTCAGATCCCGGAGAGAATCCACGCAGGTCACGGGGAGAAGGTACAAACTCTGTACAGACAAGCACCTGTAGTCAGGATCGAACCCAGTTCCCTGACACTGTAAGGCAGCAACTCTACTGTTGCACCACCATTACTCCAACAGTGTGCCCATTTTTGATATAAACCAGCATCTGCATTTCTTTGTATCTGGGATGCAAGTCTGATTTGCTAGTAATACTGGGAAAAGGGGAAATGTCCTGGAGAGCCACACACGTGAGGTGGGAGTGACCCTAGGAGCCACGTGGGCCCAATCAACCCACCGAACAACCGCGCCGCCGACCGGAACGTGCACCGGGTGGCTAGACTCGCCCCACAGGCCTCCCAGGGGACCGAGGTGAAGCCGGATGGCGAGGTCTGCCTGGGCTGAGGGAGCCTCAGCAGCGGCAGTGATGGAAGCCACAGCAGCAACGGTGAGGGAAGCCTCAGCAGCAACGGGAGCCTCAGCAGCAACGGGAGCCTCAGCGGCAACGGGAGCCTCAGCGGCAACGGGAGCCTCAGCGGCAGTGGGAGCCTCAGCGGCAGTTGGGCCTCACGATCAACCCGCAATCAGCGTTCAATGATAGTGGGGATGGGAGGGGGGTAGGGGAAGACAATGGGGACCAGGCGTCCCCCCACTGCCGTGAAGATCAATGGGGATCCGGCGATGGGGGACTGCCATGTGGGACGGTGGTAGAACAATGTGGGTCCCGGTGTGGGGCAAATACTCTACATTTATAATTCTCTACCCAGGGGATAAGCCTGCGTTTGTTTGTTTGTTCGTTCCGTTTAAGGCGTTGTGCACACGGCAGCCAGCCAACAGTCGCATGTCTTTTTCTTTTTATTTGCACTTTTAATTTCAAGTTTTCGTGCACCTTGTGTGTTGTGACTGTTGACAGACCAATTTCCCTCCGGGGATGAAGAAAGTTTTATTGTATCGTATCGTAAGTGAAAACCAAGGATCAATTCAGGCCTCAGTGAGGGCCAATAGCTCTCTGATGACTGTGGGTGAGTAGTGATATGTTGGAGCAGAGGAGTTTAGAATTGGTGGTCAATGCTGCCCACAAGGTAAGGTGTTATGATGAGCAGCTGACTCCTAGTACCAAGAGCTTGGGTCGTGCTCAGACCAATCCCCTTTATCTTGGAACTAACAGGATGCCCATCTTTTCCAGGGTTGCTTTTACATTAGTGGCCCACCATTGCTCATCACTGCACAGGACAGGAAGAAAATCATGAATGTCATCAACGTCCCAGGTTTACTTAGAGGAGAATGTATTTTTTCAAGTAATGAACCAGTCACATTATACAAATCAACATTTCTCGGCCTCAATATGCACAACCCATCTAATAAAAATGAGTCATGCCAATAACAAATAATAAAACATGAGAAATTTAATTTGAAACGGCTAACATTTACCAGAGGCAAAATATAACAGACAAATTAAGTTAAGCAAAGGAAAAGCATTTTCATGAAATATTTTTGCAATTGAAATCATAAGCAAGTGATTGTAGTACACACATTATTTTATACAAGGAAAAACTAAATTCCAAAATATATCATGAATACAAATACAAATTTTGTAAATGCAAATGCAACAACAGGAAATTACAAAAATACTTACCCCCGCCGATGCAAGAGGCTTTTCATTTGCACAAATGCACCTCCACATGCTCTTATTTTAATGTGGCTGCAAAATAACCAAAATAATAATTAAATAGAATTGGTACAGAGCAGAGATTAGTTTAACCGGGCATCATCCGTGGCATGGACATTGTGGGCCAAAGGGCATGTTCCTGTGCTGTACTGTTCTATGGTCTATGCTCTTGAGTTTACGTTTAGTTTGTTGTCACGTGTACCGAGGTACAGTGTAAAGCTTTTGTTGCGTGCTGACCAGTCAGCAGAAGGACAATACACGTTTGCAATCGACCCATTTACAGCGCAAGGTAACCACAGCAAAGTCTGATCAAGGATAGTCCAAGGGTCATGAAAGAGGTAGATAATAGTTCAGTACTAATGATGCGAATGATGAGATTAGCAAATGGCAGAGGGGTCCAATTGAAGAAAGTGACACCCAATGCAAAGCGGATCAGTGGCAGATAATAAAGAGACATTAAAGTGAATGGAGAGGAGGAATTTCTTTAATCAGAGGGTGGTGAATCTGTCTAATTCATTGCCACTGAAAGATGTGGAGGCCAAGTCAATGGAAATTTTATGGCGGAGATTGATAGAGTTTTGATTAGTGCGGGTGTCAGAGGTTATGGGGGAAAAGGCAACAAGTATGAAGGCAGCTGGGCTCTAAAATTCAGGTAGTTCCAATGTGTGAAATGATTATACATCTAAATTCCTTACAACCAATAAGCAAAGCAGGATTAAGGGCTCAAAGATGCCTCAATAATGCTCAATAATGAGGAGTTGCAATAATGGACAATGCAATGCAATACACAAAATATTTCTATGAGAGTGGATACGTGGAACTTGGGACCTCAATTCTTTTGGAAGCAGGGTTAAATTTCAGTTACTTTTGATCATTGAACATGTACATGGTTTCACTTTGATGAACGTAGCTTTCAATGAACACATTAGGGTAATATTTCTCTACCCAATGGAAAGCCAGCCTATTACAAAACAAAATGGTTAAAATAGGAAATATCTTGAGCACGCTAGATGCAACAATGGAAATAACACTGAGGCAACTGAAAGGTGTAACATGTATGGATCACAAGACAAAGGAGCTGCCATTTAAAACACAGGTGTGCAAGAATTTCCTCTCTCAGTGAATGATGAATCTCTGGATTTTTATATCCTGGATGATGTTGAGGTTAGATCACATGAGGTATTCAAACGCAAGGTAGATCAATCAAATCATGTTATCAATTAGGTCCACTTAATATAAATAATGTTCACAAAATCCACATTACATCCAATTCACAGGAATAAAATAACCATTACAGCAGAACTACCTGTATCAAATCATCCACAAACGTCCCAAATTACCTTAATTTCACAGATTTCATCACGTCACAAAATGGTGCAAAAACAGCAAATTAAAAGTTAAGACACAGATTAAAGTTGCATCTCAATGTAATTAGTTTAACATCATATTCCATAACTGTGCCAGTTGATCAGCTTATTTACAACGACTGTTGCTAAAACTGGCCCTACTTGTGAAGAAAGTTTGCCATCCTGCACTGCACAAAAGTAGAACATAACTTGATATCCAATTGCAAACTTGAGCCTTACAGCACCTCCTATCAGCTGTTATTTAATTCTACAAGTATGGCCAAAGTTCTATATAGATTTCCTTTGCCGATATTGGATTTATCTGTATTTCATCCCATTTCCATTTCCATGTGCAAGGACACAAACAAATTGCTTTTTCCAAGAGCACTTTCCATTTTTCAGCATTCCAATAATTTTGAATTATTGTCACTGCTAGGATACAGGAAAACAAACCAGCTGATTTGGACATGGCAAAGTTCCCCCTATAACCAGATAAAATATTCTGGTGAAGTTGGTTCCTGTTTAAGTATTAGGCATCAAAAATCCCCGGTATTCATCAAATAGTATCACTGAACGTAAAACAACAGATTAGGCCTCTAGTTCATCTAAAATTGGCAACTCGGACAGTGTAGCACTTCCTTATACTAGAATGTTGCCTGGGTTTCAACAACTAAGTTACAGAGATAAATTGAATAAGTTAGGTCTTTATTCTCTGGAGCGCAGAAGGTTGAGGGGGGACCTGATAGAGGTCTTTAGAATGATGAGAGGGATAGACCGAGTTGATGTGGACAAGCTTTTCCCTTTGAGAATAGGGAAGATTCAAACAAGAGGACATGACTTCAGAATTAAGGGACAGAAGTTTAGGGGTAATATGAGGGGGAACTTCTTTACGCAGAGAGTGGTGGCGGTGTGGAATGAGCTCCCAGTGGAAGTGGTGGAGGCAGGTTCATTGGTATCATTTAAAAATAAATTGGATAGGCATATAGATGAGAAGGGAATGGAGGGTTATGGTACGAGTGCAGGCAGGTGGGACTAAGGGGAAAAAAATTTGTTCGGCATGGACTTGTAGGGCCGAGATGGCCTGTTTCCGTGCTGTAATTGTTATATGGTTATATGGTTATATGGTTATCACTGGATTGGCAATTCTCGCAGGATATGTGTCTATAAACTGACTCAAAAGCAAATCCTGCTCTATTCTCAAAGTAACTAAAACTCAAAACAAAGAAAACAATGGAATTTGTATTCATAAAATGAGCAGCACAATGGCGCAGCCAGTAGAGCTACTACCTCACAGCACCAGAGACCTTGGTTCCATACGGATATTGGGTTCTGTGGAGTTTGAGTGACTGTATGGGTTTCCTCCGGGATCCAGTTTCCTCCCACATCCCAAACACATGCAGCTTTTTAGGTTGCCGTAAATGGCCTCCATAAAATTGCCACTAATGTGTAGGGAGTGTTTGAAAAAGGGGAATAACATAGTGTAGCGACACCCGGTGGTGGCTCTGGGTAATCGAACCCTCGTGATTGACTGGAGGGAGGAGTCACTGAGCGCGGGTGTTCTAATGGCTGTATTTTTTTGCTTATGTAATAATAATAATAATAATAATAATAATAATAATAATAATAATAATAATAATAATAATAATAATAATTGTATTTATAGAGCACTTTAAAAACAATCATAGTTGCAACAAAGTGCTGTACATCACTAATCATTGACAAAAAAGTTAATACACACCAATAATAACAATCAAAAGAAATAGTAGGAGAAGATATGTAAAATAAAGAAACATTAAAAACAATAAAAACAGAAGCAAAGTCTCAGGCATGGTCAAAAGCCAGGGAGTACAAATGTGTTTTAACTGTAAATGATCAGAGTCTGGAGTCTTTCTACCGCTGTTCGGTATAAAGCATACTGACTTACTGCATAACTGCCTGGTTTGGGAACTGTTCAGCAGCTGACAGAGCAGCTCTCCAGAGGGTGATAAAAACTGCCCAGGGTATCATTGGACTCCCCCTGCCCCCTCTGGAGGACATTTACCACTCCAGATGCCGCAGCAGGACCTGTAATATCGTGAAAGACATTACACATCCTTGTCACCACCTTTTCACACTGCTGCCCTCAGGAAAAAGGTACAGGTCGCTAAAGTCACGCACTGCCCGACTCAAGAACAGCTTTTACCCATCAGCAATCTTGGAACTGAACTCTGTCTCGGGAGCGGGTTATGGGGAAGGAGGGGGGGGGGGGGGGGGGAGACAGTGTTAATTTATGTAAATGTGAATCCATGGGTGGGTTTGGGGAGGGAGGGAGGGTAAAAAGTATGTATGTGAATGTTTGAAGTTCTTTTAAATGAAGCGACACAGTAATCTCGTTGTATGTGACACATGCAATGACAATAAAGCATTCTGATTCTGATTCTGATTATCAGCACTATACAAGGTAAATGGAAAAGAAAATTACAATACCTGTATCAATCCAAATGTCACAATATATTACAAATATTTGATGCTCTTTCCCCAAGCGGACAATTTCCAGATTGAATTTAGCCTCCTGATGACAAAGAAGGCTATTGTCTACTGCGAGGGGAATTGATTACAAAGTCACGCAGTTTCTGCGGATAGTCACAACACTTCCCCGTGAAAGATCTTTTGCAGGAAAGGTCTCAGAATATAAAGATGTTAAGAATACCAAGTTGTTCAGGTTAAGTCTGCTCAACTAATAGCTGAAATGGGATAAGCCGTGCTCTCTTCTCACTGTTACCATCGACAGTAGCCACAGAAGTGTAAATGTCCCACACTCCCAGTTCGAAAAAAGCCACTGTCCCATCAGGTTGTTGAACTGACCTAATGCTACCACAGCAACGGAACATTACAGACCATCTCTTGGCAACAATGCATTGTTTAATTTTCTGAATTCCATTTTATAGACAATAGACAATGTCATGTGACAATTACCTGAATGGTGCAGGAGCAGGTCATTTGGCCCTTTGAGCCTGCA
Organism: Leucoraja ocellata; assembly: GCA_036785375.1. NCBI lineage: Eukaryota > Metazoa > Chordata > Chondrichthyes > Rajiformes > Rajidae > Leucoraja > Leucoraja ocellata. Next base: position 141,131 of record JAWMAR010002305.1, read on the forward strand.
CCACCATTCACTGTGATCATGGTTGATTATCCACAAACAGTATCCCCTTCCTGCCTTCTCCACATAGGATAGAATATAGATTATTGGAGGTGTTTCAGTTTGTTCCTGCATCCAAATAATTTATCATATCAAATTCCTTTAGTCCACTGGAAGTAGATCACTAAACTTCAGAGATGTCCTGCTTCTATCGCTATAATCTCCAAGCACTATGTCATTAATCCTAACATTGATTTCTTTCAATTCCTACCTTCCACACATATAGAAACCTAATAGCCCTGTCCCACGGTGCGAGTTCATTCCAAGAGCTCTCCCGAGTTTAAAAAAAATCAAACTTGTGGTAAGCACGGTGAATGAACATAGCGGGTACGTCGGAGCTCGGGGACATCTCTTAGCGCTAACGGCAGGTATTCGGGAAGACTCGCTAACGGCAGGAAAGCACGGGAAGACTCGTGAAGATTTTTCAACATGATGAATAATGTCCACAAGAGCCCCGAGTACCGACGAGTGGCCATTATCGTAAATTTCCGAGTTTGAATCAGGGCAAACTCGGGAGAACTCTTGGAATGAACTCGTACCATGGGACAGGGCTTTAATTGTGCCCTCCATTGTGGAGATAGAACTGAACAGCATTTAATTATTCTGCAATTTATTTGTTCCCAACCATGGTTTTTATAACCAAGAAACTTATTTTTGTTTTCAATTACATTTCAACAGAACTGGAAGAAGCTATAAAACAAGCTTATACTTGGCCACAGTTTAAGAATAAGGAGTAAGCCATTTAGAACGGAGACAAGGAAACACTTTTTCTCACAGAGAGTTGTGAGTCTGAGGAATTCTCTGCCTCAGAGGACGATGGAGATGGTTCTCTGAATACTTTCAAGAGAGCTAGATAGGGCTCTTAAAGTTAGCAGAGTCAGGTGATATGGGGAGAAGGCAGGAACAGGGTACTGACTGGGGTTGAACAACCTTGATCACATTGAATGGCAGTGCTAGCTCGAAGGGCCGAATGGACTACTCCTGCACTTATTGTCTATTGTCTCAGCAGGATGGACAACATTTCTAGAGGGAAGGAATTGGTTACATTTCTGCTTGAGTCCCTTCTTCACACTTATATCGAGAGTCAAGAGTGTTTTATTGTCATATGTCCCAGATAGGACAATGAAATTCTTACTTGCTGCAGCACAACAGAATATGTAAACATAATACATAACGGGAGAAGAAGAAAAGATTCAGCGTGTGTATGCACATGCACACATACTCAATAAATAGCAAATATAGTGCAATAATAGTAATAGTGTATTGCAGTTCAAAGCTTATTTGTTGTCGTGTTTAATAGCCTGATGGATGTAGGGAAGAAGCTGTTCCTGAACCTGGACGTTAGTTTTCAGGCTCCTGTACCTTCTTCCCGATGGCAATGGTGAAATGAGTGTGTGGCCAGGATGGCGTGGGTCTTTGATGATGTTGGCTGCCTTTTTTGTGGCAGCGACTTCGATAGATCCCTTCGATGGTGTGGAAGTCAGAGCCGGTGATGGCCTGGGCAGTGTTTACAACTTTTTGATTCTCTCTCCTGGCAATCACTGCCATGAAGGCCACGCCCCTTCTGGTGGGAGGGACAATAAAACCCGGAAATGTGGGCGTGGCTCAGTCTGTCTGCAAGATAGGGAGGGAGAGGTCACAACTCTCTGTCTGTGCTGGGAAACTACAGAACACTGTGAGTCTGCAATGTACTTGAATAAATGATTTGTTAGCCCTTAATGAAAATGAAATGAGTTGTTTGGCCTGTCCTGTGCTTGAAACGGCAATGGCAATGGAAATGAAGTGAAAATGCAATGAGCTATTTGGCTTGAGCTTGTCCGGTGCTTGAAAATGCAATGGCAATGGAAATGAAATGGAAATGCAATCAGCTATTTGGCTTGGGCCTGCCCTGTGCTTGAAAGTGCAATGGCAATGGAAATGAAGTTAAAATGCAATCAGCTGTTTGGCTTAGGCCTACCCTGTGCTTGAAACTGCAATGGCAATAGAAATGAAGTTGAAATGCAATCAGCTGTTTGGCTTGAGCCTGCCCTGTGCTTGAAACTAAAATGGCAATGGAAATGAAGTTGAAATGCCATCAGCTGTTTGTCTTCGCCTGCCCTGAGCTTGAAACTGCAATGGCAATGGAAGTGAAATAAAAATGCAAGGAGCTATTCAGCCTGCCCTGAGCTTGAATCTGCAATTCAATTGGAAATGAAATGGAGTTGTTTGGCCTGCCTGAAACCACAAATTTCGGCCCACGGCCCCTATTAGCCGAGAAACTAGCCCCTTTAGCCCCAAATGCCCTTATTAGACCAGGAGGAGCATTTTGGCCCAAAAGACCCGTGCCAGGCCAGGAAAAGTCCAGAAAAATTGCCTTTCACTGAGAATCTGCTCAGATTTTTTTTTTTTAAAGAGCTCAATTTTCCCACTGAGAGTAGGGAAGATTCAAACAAGGGGACATGACTTGAGAATTAAGGGACAGGCGTTTAGGGGTAACATGAGGGGGAACTTCTTTACTCAGAGAGTGGTAGCTGTGTGGAATGAGCTTCCAGTGAAGGTGGTGGAGGCAGGTTCGTTTTTATCATTTAAAAATAAATTGGATAGTTATATGGACGGGAAGGGAATGGAGGGTTATGGTCTGAACGCAGGTGTATGGGACTAGGGGAGATTATGTGTTCGGCACGGACTAGAAGGGTCGAGATGGCCTGTTTCCATGCTGTAATTGTTATATGGTTATATGTTTATTTGGCCCATCAGGCATGTACTAGCCCAGGCTCATCAGTAAGTATTCTCCCTGCAAGTATTAAACCTCACTCCAGTATTTTTCTCCCTCCCTTCATTTGCTCCCTGTGAAATCCAGGCCAGGATATAGTTTCCTCCCTCATTGCCGTGATTAATATTAAAGTTCTGATCTTGAGAATATCACATTTTTTAATTTTTAAGGCAGTCTGGGTGTTTATTACTATTTCCGTCACAACGGTTAATTTTGTAATTAGCTACTTAATAAAGTAATTAACTCATTATATACTTTAATTTAAGCCCATCAAAGTAAGATACATCATATTTGTTTCAGAATGCTTCAATCTATAATAACTGAAAATGTTATTCATTTCTCTTAATTTGTATTAAAGTTATGGGCTTTTATGTCAATTGACTGTCCTTGATCACAGCTTTTGTGTTAAGTTAATGGAAAAGCAATAGGGAACAAGATGCTAATTTCTGAGTATGGAAATGACCATAACTTTATTAATACTGAAGATATGAAAGTGAATTAAGTATCAAGTTTTTTTGTGCTTTATCTGATGAGATAAATTACAGGCTTGATGTTTAAAAATCTCAAAATGTTGTAACATTCCTACTGACTGACTGACCCTAATCCTAATCCCAACCCCAGCTCTACATTTGTTATTTATCATTTTTATTTAACAGTTCACATCATAACTTTATAAAGATAAATCAATTCTAAAACAAAATTATCAGCACGGTTAGCATTACCTTTATTCCTTGGAATCCTTGCTATTGTTTTGATGTAATTCGGAGGCAGCCATGATACCAGAGTGCTCGCTACCTAACGACCATGAAGCAAAGCGAGTGAATGGTCAATTGGCGACTGATCTCAATGTCAAAGGTGCTTTGATTGGTCAATTACTACTCGGAAAACTGGAGGTTTTTCTCATAGTTTTTAAATGTGCAGGTTTTGTTCTTGACGAGTTTCAGGTATGATTTCTATAATATTTTTACACAATATTTTAAAAATTCATGTAGTTATGTGATTTGGGTCACAAACTTAAACAAAAAAGCACTTTGGCCCACAGCCTAAAAACAGGGAATTATAGACCAGTAGTGGGGAAGATGTTACAGCAGTGCATCTGGAAAGCAGTAACAGGATTGGTCAAAGCCAGCATGGATTTATGAAGGGGAAATCTTCCTTGACTAATCTTCTGGACTTTTTTGAGGATGTAACAAGTAGAATGGATAAGGAAGAGCCAGTGGATGTGGTGCATTTGGACTTTCAAAAAGTCTGACAAGGTTCCACACAAGAGATTAGTATGCAAAATAAGAGCACATGTTATTGGGGGTAGGGTATTGACATGGATAGAGAATTGGTTGGCAGACAGAATGCAAAGAGTAGGAATTACCAGGTCCTTTACATAAGGACACACAGTGACTAAAACTCAGTGCTGGGACCCAAGTTATTTACAATATAAATGATTTAGACAAGATAATTAAATGTGACATCTCCAAGTTTGCAGATGACACAAAGCTGGGTGGCATCATGAGCTGCGATGAGGATGCTATGAGGCTGCAGGGTGACTTGGATTGGTTGGGTGAATGGGCAGATGCATGGCAGATGCAGTATAGTGTGGATAAATGTGAGGTCATCCTTTTTGATGGCAAGAACAGAATGGCAGACAATTACCTGAATAGTATCAGATTAGGAAAAAGGGAGATGTAACGAGACCTGGGCGTGCTTGTATACGGGGCCTCTGGGAGGAATTTTATCAGTGGGTACAACGTTTCTTTCGGGCCCCGTCCCTTCTCCATTAATCATCCTGTTTATATCCACTGCCGGTTTATGCCATGAGCTGTAGACTGTAAAGCAAAAAGGGGTATGAAAGATGAGGGGTGGAATGGAGCGCTCTGTTGATTTTCTACATTTGAGGCCTCATGCTCCTATACTCCCTCCATGATAAATACAAATCAAATAAAATGATCAGAAAGAAGAAAGCACATTTGTTTTGAACATATTGTTTTAATGCTACAATACAGATAAGGAGGAAGAATTCACACAAAAACATCCTTTTGTATTTCAAAGCAGATCAGATCATCAAAAGACATCATTATTTACCTTAATTAAAGGGCTTTCCTGGCCTTTTTTGTAAAAATGTTTGAACCACAGAATAAAAATGTATTGTTCTGGCAATGATAGATTCAATACTTAGCCTGGCTAAATCTACAAGACATTCCTGAGACACTGTAGAGCTTAAGTCATTCTTAATCAGCTTGAGGTTGGTCAATTACCGCTCTGCAGAAGCTACAGTGGCTGGGATTGTTAATAGTATTCTTAAACTAACACAAACATTTGGAAACAGATCACCAAGTCTATACTCTGTTAACAAGTTCAACAGATCTAATGTTTTAACAGTGTATTTACAAAAATCACCCTCCCACTAACATTCACACTCAGACACACACTCACTCACCCACTCACACACCCACTTACCCACACACACACACTAACACACACCCACTCACACTCACACACACTTACCTACACACATCCATACCCACACCCACACACACACTAACACAACACACACACACACACCCACACACACACCCACACACACACCCACACACTCACTCACCCACACACACTCAGTGACACACACACACATAGAAACTCACATATGGACTCCCACATACCTAAGCACAGAGACACACATACACAGGCTCTCTCACGCTCTCTCTCTATCACACACACACACACACACACACACACACACACACACACACACACACACACACACACACACACACACACACACACACACACACACACACACACACACAGTGATCACCCCTCAGGCATATTACAGTTTTTGTCAATCGCTTTGACACTAATTTCAGAACCTTGATGTCATTTTTCACAACTCTAGATACAAAACTCAAAACGGTCACCACTTGTATCACAGGCTGTCCAACCTTCAAAACATTGCATTGTGTATTCATATCTTTAAAGAAAGCTTGCACTCACAGAATCATTGGTTCAAACAACTCATTTATCATGAAATACCATAGGGACATTTCTTTAGATCACCCACACACGACATAAACATAGTTTCACTGTTTAGTTGTTCATACAACCATTAAATATTGTAGTACAAAATATGTGATACATGTTTCATCCTGTGCTACACGTAATGTCACTGTAAAAGGATTAGTAGAGAGAATACCACAGACACAGTGGAATCATTGAACAAAGCTGAAATTTATTGATGAATACAAACTAAATGACAACATAGGTTGAATGAAAGCAACAATTACTGTAACAAAACAAAAAAAAAGTCCTGCAAAACAAACTGCCGTGTTCCTCACCTGGCTACTGTACAGTAAGAAAAAAAAGCTAAACAAAGGATCAACAATCACTCGTCATCCCCATCAACCCTGTCTTGTGGATTGGGCCACAGGTTCTCATCCACATCCGCATAGATGTTTTCATTTGCCAAACATCTTGGAAAGTACCTTCGCGCATGGCGAATCCAGGCCCTGACACTGGTCTGCTGTAATGTCATCGCAGGCATTGTCCATGGCCTGAAGAAGGGTCACTTGTTGATGCGGATGCCGATCATACACTTTCCACCTCCATGTGGAGAAAAATTCCTCAATGGGGTTAAGGAAAGGAGAGTATGCGGGCAAGTACACAGTGAGGAACTGTGGATGGGCCTGAAACCATGCCTGCACCAGATGAGCGTGGTGGAACCTGACGTTGTCCCACACAATTGACATAAATTACACCAGCAAGCTCTACAGACTAGAGTTAGCTCATCAAGAAATGCAACAAGCAGCTCTG